>PVLA01003807.1:0-198432 GCA_004027455.1 Hydrochoerus hydrochaeris | reverse complement strand
TTAATATCAAAGGAAAATGGGCCAAATGTAATCAATTAAATTTCATGGAAAAGTTAGCTAGGAATGGGCCACCCTATTGTATTAGATCAACAGAGGATAAAAAACATTACATAATTATGTTAAAAAAGAAAGAGAGAAAATCAGGCCAACAAAGAAAAGAATCAATATAAATAGAACAGGAAGTATTGGGGCTAGGGTATAGCATGTTTGCTTTTGCAAAGCTAATTAAGTAACAAGATTAAAGTTTAACAAAGGTGAAAAAAGTTATTTAACACATATTGTTTAAGATTATCCCTGCCTGGCCCTAAGCCTGGGACGCTTCCTGCTTGGGGTTTAAGTTACTGCCAACAGTTAGCAAATATATACTCCAGCTTCTAAAAAACAAAATAGATTCAGATTCACTCACATACTGGTGTGCAGTGTCTTCTGTCTCTCACTCGCCGACTCCCTGACCACCTTTGGGACCCCTGAGCCCTGCCGCAGCTGGACTCCGGCACTGAGATCTAAGACCATAGTGCTTGTCCTTGTTGTAAGCTTGGAACACAGCAAAAGATGAGTACATGCACAGTTTTTAGGTGCTGGGGGATGGAATTCAGGGCCTTGTAATGCTAGGTGAGTGCTGTACCAAAAGATTCACTCATAGCCACTTTATAATATTTTATATGCATATGTATAGTCATTATTTAATTAACTACAATTGATTCCTTGCCTATCTGAAATTCCTGCTTAAGTAATAGTTAACTTGGAGCATTTTATTTTCATTTTCAATACTTGTTAACAATTCTCCTAAACCTTTCGACTCCACAAATTTCCCTATTTTGTTTAAATGATCATAGAAATTTTATGTACTAATTTTATACTAAATAAAAACAAGGGTGGTGCTACCATATAAATCACTATAATTTTGAAAAATGAAAGGTTAGTTCATTTAAAATTTCATCTGTTATACCATTTTGTTTATATATATATATATATAATATATATATATATATATATATAATATATATAATATATATATTATATATATTATATATATATATGTTTTGGAACATTATCATTAAGTTAAAAACTTTCATCCTAATCCTTAACTAACCAAATGTTCCATACAAGCTAATGTGCGGGAAATGTTTGATTCTAGTGTACTTCCAAAAGATATTCTTACTAACTTCTATATGTTACTCTGAGACTATGTACTATGGCTCAAGTTTTAGATTTGTATGACAAGTGAGTCAACAAAATTATCAAAGACCCACTAATGCTAAATTTTTCTAGGAACTATGGAAATCCAGAGAGTTAAATCAGACTCAGTTCTTATCTTATGTTTTCATTTAGTATGGAGGCAAGTGAGCATGTTGCTGTCAGCAGCACTAATCAAGTAATTTAAAAGACATGTAAAATTGCAGATGTGATTAGAAAAGAAATATTAGAGCCAGAACTATTTAAGTAGTAAAAGTCAACTTGATTTGGTGAGAGATTTTAAATGGCAGTGGCTAAAAGAAATAAAGGTAGGAAATGTGATGCTTGGCCTTTTGGTTTTAGCTAATGGTTGAACAATGGTGTTTGAGATAGCAATACTGCAAGAGGAACAAAGGTGGTTAGAGGTGGGTGACACTTTTTTGGTAGCATGCTATATTTAAGGTGTCACTGAAACAGCAAAAAAAAAAAAAAAAAAAAAAAAAAAAAAAAAAAAAAAAAAAAAAAAAAAAAAAAAAAACAACAACAACAACAAAAAAAAACCTGGCAAGTAGGCAGTTGTCCATCTGATCTGAGGTTCAGAGAAAAGATCAGAGAAGGTGATGTGCATGTTATTAAAGGGAGCCACTGCTGTTAAAGAAATAAGTGAAGCCTTGAGCAGGAATAAATCTGCTAGGAACAGTACAGATGAACAAATAAAGAGATTAGCAGGACATTTTGAAAAGCTATAATATGATTGTAAGAAATTATGTTAATAGTTATGCATTTGATTATAAGCACAAGACCTACAATAAAAACAGCAAATCAGTACACATATAAAGCAAATAAAAACTGTAAAATATCACCCTGTTAATAATACCTGTTTATTGAAAAATATTTTTATTAATTTGTAACAAGTTTGTATTCAGATTTGGTGACATTGATGGCATCAAAATTAAACACGTTGGCTTGTGAGAAAAAAACGAACAGCATTAAAAAATTGCTGATGTCAATGTTTTTATAATTTGGACATTATTAAATATATACATACTCCTATACTCACATTCACACATATAAATATACACAAAATATTAAACTCAGGGATCAAGGCTCTTAAAACATCATGAGAAAGGTCATGGTATTTAGTAATTGTTTTTTCATCATTTATTCTTAGAGATTGCCAGTGTGCACCAAGTATTAAACTCAGGGATCAAGATTTTTAAAAGATCATGAGATAGGTCATGGTATTTAATAATTTTTTTTCATCATTTGTTCTTAGAGATTGCCAGTATTAATTATGCTTTATTTATCATCTCAATTACAAAATCATTCACGCTTTTATTGAGTTAATAAATATTTTAGGTTAGGTAAAGTTCAAGATATAATGAATTTTTTTAGAACTCACTTTTTACCCAATTTGTCTGAGGAAACTTCTATATGGGCAAATAAAGATAATGAGACAAAAGATAGAAGGAACACTAGGAAAATGTGTAATAAATATCTTTCACCATCTTTAACACAGACACTAAACAGCAGGGTGGATACATCAATAAATATGATCAATTGTTACCTCTTTGAACCTTTTAAATCTTCTTTTATCAGAAAAGAGATCAAAATAACAGTTTTAGGGAAGGGCTCAAGCACAGCCAGATGATTCCCCACTGTTTCCAAGAGGAGCTGTGCTGATTACTGCATGTGCGGGCAAGCTCTCCAGGGCTTTGCGATCCCAGAGCTCACTCAGTACACTCTAGATCCCCCCCGCATCTGACACATGCGACCCCTGTCTTGCAGCTGCTTAGAAGATGGCCATGTGTGGCCATGTGGCCACGTGACTATCAGTCATCTTTTTCCTTCCATCAATGCCCTGTATTTCAGATTCCATGGGTGAAGTGTTGGGACTGTTCCCTGCTGCAAGAAGTGTAGTGTGTGGAGCATGTTACTAGTGTGACATTCAGAAGGGGTCTGCAATCTAGAGAGGGTAGATATATCATGAAGCTCTGAGTTTGTGCGCTATAACTAAATGCTCTAGCACTTAGACTATTGATCTGTTATCTGTTTCCAATGACTGGAATCCTGTATGGTCTCTTGTATGGGTGGCCTTTCCCTGCCTTTGAAACTTAGTTGAGTTTATGTTCTATTTTATCCTATGGCACAAACTTAAACCTCATGAAACTTAAAAGAGTTAACTGTATAGGAGGAATTAGGCGTTGTATTGTTTCTATCATCTATCTATCTATCTATCTATCTATCTATCTATCAATCATCTATCTATATCTATTGTAGTCAGGGTTTCCAGAGGAACAGATTTAATACAAGGACACATAATTCATAGAGTTATTTTTTAATATTCACTCAAACAGTCAAATGCAGATGAGTGAAGGAGATCTGTCCACACACTGGAAACCTGAAGAATACATCTGAGGGCCTGGATCCCATGGCAATGTCCTACAGTGCAGCTGAAGACCTGGAGCCAATGCAGTGTCTTCCATGAGTCCAGCAGGAGGCCTAGAGCCCATGACAATGTCTCATGCAAGTCTATATCAAGGCCGCACTGAGAAAGCCCAAAGGTCAGCAGTGAAAGCTCGAAAGTCTACACTAGTGGAAAGAAAGATCTATGCTAGCAGGCTGAGGGATCTGCACTGGAGCCAGGAAGTGACACTCAAGGTAAGGACCAGTCTCCCCCAAGAGAACTGCAGCTATCCTCTGCGACAGCGAGGACTCAAGCTCCTGCAATGAAAAGAACATCTGAGTTCATATCAGAAGCCCAATGTGGCAAACTTCTCCGGGAGAATCAACAGTGTGTCATCTCCCCTCCAGTTCTGCTTTTATGCTGTTGGCCATTCACACCCAGAATCACACTGACTCAGTTCATCAGGGTGTTACAAATTGACCATTAGTTAATCTACCACACATTCTAACTATCTCATCTATCTATCTATCTATCTATCTATCTATCTATCTATCTATCTATCTATCTCTGTCTTTTCTCTAACTATACTTTTGAATATTTTGATTATGACTTTCCGACACTGTCAGAATGAGGGAGCAGTAAGTAGTGTGCCAATTATAAGTCTAGACTATGTCTCCTTCTTTTCCCTTACTTTACCTACTTTGAGAAGCATGTTTAGAATATATTATTGGTTGTAGAAAAAGAGTAAAATCACTTTGTACAGAGCAGTTTCAGCAATACAGTCTCTGACAAGAGTACAGTTTAGATACTGATGCCTGAGTGAAGCCAGCAAAGAAATGATGCTATTGGCTGAGAAGAGCATCTGTCGGAGATTTTGAGAAAGAGTATATAGGTGCTAGTCCTTAATAAGGAGGAATGGGGCGCTTTTGCAGGTTCAGAGTTAAGAGGACTCTGTCATTTAATTATTTTTTGGTTATATCTGCCAGTATATCTCCATCCATGTTCTAGATTTCATTTTTTCCCCAAAATAGTGCCTAATCTCAGTAAAACATTCTAAATTTCTGTGGGATTCATTTACTCTTATAGTGAAATTGTCCTCAGCTTTTAACTGTTAATTAATCATGCTCAGCTTTTTGTTCACTTTTCTCCAGAACAATAGTCTTATTAGTCACTAGAATTCAATTTTGATTGCAATTGCTATTTCTTTTGTATGCCTCAAATGTTTGATACATCCCACCAAACTAGGCATTTGCCTCAGTCAGTAAAGCATCTCAGTGTATCACTACTCAGAATTTTAACAATTGCACTGCCACCTTGTGCCCATTGTCAGCCAGGCAGAAAAGAATTCAGCTCCAAAATAGCATCGTCGTATCTGCTTTCTTGGGTAGACAAGATTTATACTAATATCAGTTGGTCCAGGTTGAGTTCATCCTAATGGTGGTTGTGAGCTAAAGTTAACATGAAGGGGGCTTATTAAGATGTAGGATTGAACTGAAGTTGAGCTTAGTTGCTGTCTTAAGGAAGTCCTCGGCCAACCCTACAGAGAAATGACTTGAAGTGAACCCTAAGAGTTGTGTTGAATCTCCCTTTCATTAATCACAAATTGCATACAGTTCATTTTAGAGAGGCAGCTAAAGCAATCCTGGCTGAGGGCTGATAGTTAAAGGTTTCCTGTGGGCAGCAATCCTAGCATTTGTGAATGTACTTCTTGAAGGGGAATCTTGGCTGTGTACTGCAAAGTTCACAAACACAAAATTACAACTAAGTAAATTATGAGAAAAGAAAGACATCACTCAAACCCAAAACACATTTCTATTCTTTGCTATTATTATGCAGTATTCCAATTTAGCAAAACTTTATGGATGTACATTGTCCTGGGTTTCTCACATCCACATGTAACACTAATTGATTGTTTTATATTCTGAATGACTCTAGTCTGAGAGCTCTGTGTGGAAGATAGCATGACTTACCCATAGCATAAAATAGCAGATTTATTTACTCCACACACACATACATGCACACACACACACACATGCACACACACACACACACACACATGCACACACATACTCATCAGTGAGTGTGCAATGGTTATAATGGGTGATAAACTGAGTGATGTTTGTCAAATTTTCTATTCATTTTCCATTGGTTTTACTTTCTACAGAAGGTCCTATATTAACAGATAATGACCATTCTGTATGCATTCTAGTATTTTCCCTCTACTCTTTCATTTACATGCAAACATGTCTTTAAGTCTTAATATTTCTCATTATATTTTAAGGGTCCATTTTAAAACATAGACCTTGTTAGGTGTCTATATTAATTTTTACAAAGTACTTATCAATACTGAGGTTGAATTATTTTTAGATTCTACTCATTCAAAAATATTTCTTGTCTTCTATTAGGGTTAATTTTCAGGAGATTGAGGTTCAGCTCTCTTCAGTAATTCTCAAATTTTCTTATAACTTTTATTTTGAATATGGGTATTACTTCTCTAGTTTATTTCTGATCTCCATGTAAGTTTGTTTTTTCGAAGATGAGGTTTTTTATCACTGTTAATACCTGCAGACTTCAAAAATTTTATATTTGAAAACCTCTAGTGGTTCTCAGTAACATTTACAGGGAGGAAAAGAGAGAAGAAAAAAATACACTGCATTCCTTTTTTAGTTCAACATCTGTAACTGTTGTTTTGAAATTCATTTTCTTGGCCATGGAAAGTATTTCCTATTCTTCAGTTGAATAGTAGCCAGTCATCACTATCAAAATGTAGCAAAAGATGCATTCATTTTTTATCTTCCAGTTCTTTGAAAAATTAATGTCTTTAGAAGTTACTCTAGAGATGTTTACAAAAAATTATTGGTTGAGGGGGAAATGCATCATATGCATACACTGGTTGAATATTTGGGAAAAGTATATCATATTTATAGACTGGTTGAACATTTGGGAATGGGTGGGACTGTGGGAAAACCATAGCCCCAATCCATAGAACATGTTGCCTGGAGCCCCAAATCTGTCACAAAAAGTGATCATGTGGAAGCTTCACAAGACAATTCAGCACAATATGCTTGGAGATGGAACACATTTTACAAAATCCATTGGATGGCCCAGCATTGAATAAATAATGTAAAAGTTCCTACATGCCAAACTCTGCTTCTATAGAGTTTTCTGTAGTACAGCACTTAGTCTATCATGAACCCATCTGGATGTCTTTGTAATAGAACAGTGGTCCTGGAAATATTCACTTTGCAGCATAAATGCACATATTACAGAGTTATTTGATACAAATTTCAAGTGAAAAATTATTGGCAGGTCAAAATATTAATAACTGTATTCAGAAAACTAAAGATTAAATGTGGTTGCTGTATAGAAGAGTTGAATTACACCTTCCTGAGATTCCTACATTGGAGTCCTAGCCAGGATACCTCAGAATATTCCATGTGGAGATGGTGTCATTAAAAGGGCAATTATAAAAAAAAATGAGGTCACCGAGTTTGGTTGTAATCTAATATGGCTGGTATCATTACAAGAAGAAAATCAGACATGGACACACACAGAGGGAAGATCATATGCAAACACAGACAGAAGATAATCATTTACAAGCAAGGGAGAGAGCAACCCTGTTGACACTTTGAATTTTGGCTTCTTTAGCCTTCAGAATGGAGGAAAAATAAATTTTTCTTACTTTAGTTACTCAGTAGTGCTTTATTATGACAGCTCCTGCAAAATAATATCCTATCTGTAATAATAAGAAATCTTGTGAATTTTTTGTGTGTATTTAGGTATAGTTCCCAAAGCTTGCTATTTAGCTGAAAGATGTCATACTTAGAGTGAAACGATTAGTAAATAAAACTGCATTTGGATTTTTAAAGCATATTTGAATTTTTATAAACTATTGCATGTCTAAGAAAGGTAACACAGCCAACAATTATACTAAATGTTGTTTCCAATTTTTAAAACTACTTTTCTGTTTAAATGAAAGTGAACAGAGGAATAATTGACATTTATTTTTCCTTGATGTAGATGTCAGTTTACTTTAAATCCAACTTCTGGAATAGTTGAACAGAGGACTGAGCTACCAAGATTAAATGAGCAGGGTCCCAGTAGAAGATTTTGGAAAACAATGGTCACTTCTATAAAAGCATCACTGACATTAAGAAACTGTGATTTAGAATAGCATGTCATGAGTTTTCATAAATTATTTTCTTCTTTATAAAAATTTGTGTTACCTTAGGATAAGTGATTGGGGAAGTAACACTGAGTCATTAAGATACAGAGGAGTGCAAGGTGTAATAATTCAACTTAAATTAAAAAAATTGCTGTTAGTGTCCCATGGCTTGGCATTTTCTTGGCATCCTTTCACAGTATTTGATTAAAATGTATAAAATGTGTGTTATAAATGGAATTGTATCCCTGAAAAACTCTCATATTGAAGTAACAACAGTCAATCTATTAGAAAATAGGGATTTTAAACAGTAACTAACATTCAATGAAGCTAGGAGCATGACCTGTGATCCATAGAGCTTGTGTCCTCTCAAGAAGGCGAGAAACTAGGAATGGAATGCATAGAAGAAAGAGCACGTGTGGACCATAGGAGAAGACACACACGAAAGACAGAAGAGAGTCCTCTGACGGAACCAACTCTGCCTCCACCCTTCCCATGGGAACATAAGCTTTTGTTGTTGAAGCTGGTCAGTCTCTGGTGTTTAGCTGTGGCATCCTTAGTGAATCAATGCAATGCAAGACTTATATGTCTGTTGAAGCATAGTAAATCACAAGACAGAATTTCTTACACTTTCTAAAAAGAAGTAGTTTTCAACATTGCATTTTGGTTTTGTATTTATAGACAGTCAATGGTTTGTGTTTATGTTGAAAAATATAAGTTCTGTTTCATATATGCGTCATCCAAATTTATACGAAGTCACTCATTTATATTCATGTTATCATTTTTTCTTTCTCAATCATTAAATGTATTTGAGGAAAAGTAGTATCAGAAGATAATTTAGAAGACAAATTTTCAAAAGGATGTTCTTTTGTAACAAAAAATAATGTTCAACAAATAAGATTCTAAAAAGCCTGAAAAAATTTATAGTAATCAATTTCATATAGTAAGCAATAAAACCACAATGTGCCTAATATATTTAACTGTCCTCTAAAGTCTTTTCTTATTTCTTTTTTTCCTTCTTATTTCTGATTATGGACTCCCCATCATTCTGGTAGAAAATTGATATTTTTTATTAAGTGCTTATAGAGACAATCTATGATAGATTAATGTAGGTAATTATTTAAAGAATTATAATAACTGTCATATCTTTAAAGCATAGAGCCAAAAGGGAAATATTTATATCTCCTATTAATACTGTGTGGTTTTGGTTTTGTATTTTTGGTTTTATATTTTCCAAGATTATTTGAGTGTATGTGGAGTGGGGCAGAGTAGATAAATACTTTCCCTAGAACAAATATTTTTTAAATGTTTGAAAGCACAACACTTATAATGACAATATATAAATGGAAAAAAGTTACAGAGATGTATTAGTTTGCATATCAGGTGATTTAATTTTATTTCAGCAGAAATTTTAAAGAAGGTATAATAAATAGCAGTAGTAGAGAGTCTCACATCCATGATGTTACATAGAAAAACAGAGTGATTCATGTAAGTGCTGTTTGACAGGAAAATGTAGACATATTGTGTCAAGACTTCATTACATTCAGGATAAAATTAGATTAAAATGAATTACAAAAAATCATGAAATGTAATGCAGCAAGTATCACTTTATGAAACACATGTGATTTATAATTGTTATGCTTACAAATTCAGCAAAAGGTTTTCAAGTCCTTAAAGTCTTATTACAGAACATCAATATCTCTCCATGGCTGAGTTTGAACTGCAAATGGCCAGAGATGCTTCAGTTGGTGTCACCATAGCACCTGTGCCTTGCTGTTCCTGCACAGACAGTTCAGGATGGTCCTTCAGGCTGGAAAATGAAGGCATAGCTGCACATTCCAGGCTCTGAGCATCAGTATTTGTGTTTCCACCAACGGGAGCTGTTCATGTTGATTGATGACCTTTACAAATTCTCTTACATGCAAAAGTGGCATGTTTAAAAAGTTGATATACACTATCTGATAGATCATACTCAAAATGATCTCAGTTTTCCTGGTAGGGCAGTGATTTTCACCACATAAGGAAACAAAAAAAGGAGATAGCTCTGTTGAAAAAGGGAAGGTGATGACAAGAGAGAGGATGGGGAGTGGGCGGGAAGGGTGCCAAGGACGATGAAGAAAGAATGAAGATGCGTTAGGTACCAAATCCCACAGTGAACGTAACTGTGACTTACTCTAAACATGTACTAATAAAAATGAGTTAAAAAAATAAAATAAAATACATGTCAGATCATATTCATTAAAAATAGGAAAGTGTATATTTCTGTTTGGATGGATTCCTTTAGTGTTTAAAAGAGCTGCATTAGAATCCTACTGAGCTTCCCCTAACGAGGAAGCCCCCGAGGCCTGGGTTTGGGCAGACTGTGCAGGACTGCCAGCAGTTGCTCTGTCAGTCTGCTTCTCCAGATCTGCAGCGAGTAATCCCTTGAATACACTTTTTTTTTCAGATTCAGAAATACTCTGAAATTCTGGACGCACATCCCAATGTTTTAACTTGGAACTTGCTTGCAGTGTAGCTTGTAGCACTTGACAGTGGTAATAGACTAGGAAATTCTAATATAGATGTCTTCTGCCTGAAATTATTCAGATACAAGACTGTTACATTATTGTTATTATTATTCAAATTTTCTTTGTGATATGGTGGCACCACCTCATCATCAGTGTTAGTAACCTGTAAAACTTCTGCACCATCAGGTTCATTAGTTTTTCCATTTTTCTCCCTTTCGGCACTCTGCGCAATCACATTTTTGTCGTCATTAAGATCCATTCCACTTATTCTTTTATTCTTTGCATCTTCTGCTTCGTTCAGCTTGTCTTGCACATTCGTATTTCCTACCTTCTTGTCATCATTTCTGGCTTCATAAATTGTCATTTCTTTGATGCCTATAACATTCTTTTTCTGATACTTAGGGGTAGACAGCAGATATGATTGTAGGAAAGAAATGTTGTCTGGTTCTTTATTTTCCAGAGTTTTAAAGTGTTCTAACAGTGATTCACTTTTAAATTCAGAGGATAGAGGAGAAATCATTTCAGGTGGCCATTGAGGCTTACTCATTTTGAGCTCATCTTCAAAGGAAAAGTTTTTCTTAGGCACTTCCCTGGAAGGAGGCCAAATGATATTTAATTTCCTTCTTTCTCCCAACTTTCTCAGATCATCCCTTTGCCACTCAGTCTCACCAGCATCTAAATATTTTGTAAGATCTTCAGGTATAAGAGGATTTGCAGTAGTGCTTTTACACATACACGGTTCTTCATTGAGAATAAAGTCCCCTGAACTGCTTTGATTTTTGTAATTCTGTTTATCTCTCTTCTGTTTGTGTCCAAAACCTTCATCATAATTTCCTTTAGACTTAAAAAGTTGTTTAAAGTGAGGTTTACAGTATATTTGTCCATGAAGCGATACATAATTTCCCAAACTGCCAGAAAGAAAGAAAGAAAAAGAAACACTTAGCATTCTGTATATTTACTGTAAATTCACAGAAAATTAAGAAATTATCTGCTTTAGTAATGATTCAGACTCAATAAAATTAATTGACTAGCAGTCAGAATGACCCTACGAATTGAATAATTCTGTCAGATAATAATTATCACTAATACTTCTCATGATCTATCTCTGAACTATTTACAATTTTACCATACAAGTCAGTTACTGGTATAATATGTTGGCACATTCTATAATGCAAATGCAGTTCTAGAATGGTAGGACTAAACCTGTGCTAATGATGATTTATGTGAATGGTTTTACTTTTCAATACTTCTTGAATAGCCCACACACATGAATCAAAAATGTGCATTTTCTTATTAGCTGGATTTTAAATTAATCAGAAAGTTTGTTTATGCTATTGTTCATCAAGCCTCAAGAAGGTCAATAAACAGAATGCTTGATAAAAATAAAAACACCTTTGTTAGAGAAAAGAGTATAATTTTGAGTAATTCTGAATGTATACATGATAGCAGTACCTATGGGCAACACTTTTAACAAAACTAAGTGAGCAGATAGGCTGAAGGGGCTAAGGGCAAGCCACCATTAGGCATGAGACCACCATGACAGTTTCATCTCTATGGGTGACAGTATAGGGAGTAAGAAAGGTGCTTGATAGGTCTGCAGAGACCCATCTGAGTCCACATAACAAGTCAATATTTCTTGAAAGTATCAGAATAAATCAGAGAATAGCTGCCAAACCTGGGAGGATGTTTTATTCACCTTTCCAGTGGCCAGGGTGTGCAAATGCCTCATGTTAAGAATGACTGAAGAGATTTGTAAACTGATCTATCAAAACTGACCCACTATCAATCATTCTGAGAAGGAAACTGAGAAGGAAAAAATGAGAGTGGGATCAAAACTGAGCAGATTAATATCAGAGATCAAACAGAAGATCTGGATCAAGACAAGAGAGTGGGGGGAAGAAAAGACCATGAAATCCCAGAGATCTATCCACATTGTTATGTTGAACAGAATTTGAAAAGTAATAGAATTAAATCTGTGAAATCAGAAAAGCCATTCTGAATTTCATTTTTTGAAGACTGAGAAAACTATTGTTTTTTATAAAAATGAGGTAAATTCTTAAGCAAAGTTGTTTTGACAAAGTGAAAGAGTAAGGTGCATTGTTCCTGCAATTAATGAAAACATATCACAAAACAAGCTCTAAAACAGATAAAAATATTATCCTTGGGTTCCAAAATCAACTAAATGACATTTAGAATATGTTATGGCTTGTATTTAGATGTCCCCCCAAAGCCTTATGTACTCATGGACTTTTTGGAGGTGGCTGGATCTAGAGTGTGATGCTGCAATTAAGAATGTGTGATATTGGACAAATCCACTAAATCAGTTTATCATAAATCTGGGTATGGATAATGGGATCCCCAACCTGGGTGTAGATGGCACCACCCAAAAATGTTGTAGTCTGAATAGGATAAAAGGAGAAGGGAAGATTGTTGCTTGTGGTTTGCTGTCTTTTGCCTGCTATGCCATGAACTGTTTCTCTTCTGCGATGTGCCTCTTTCATGCCAACTTGCCTTGGAATCCACCAACCATGGGCTAGAACCTCTACAAACATTTTTTCCTTTAACTTGTGGGTGCCAGAAATGAGGAACTAAGACAGAATATGATAAAAAATCTAGGGGAATTAGAAAAACTTATATATAACCTCAGAAAGCAGAACATAGAAATCAGGAAAAAAAAAAATGGAAGAGAAGAGATTCTTAGCAGTAAAAGTAAGAAAAGCATAAGACCAAATGATTGTCATTGGAAAGTAAAGAGAAATAAAGAATGTAAAGATGAAATTTTAAATGCTGAAAAAGAAACAAAGAGATGTGAATAATTAAAAACAAAGATATTAAAGATAGGTAAAATTAGCATCAAGCTCTGGGGCAGAAAATGTTGAAGATAGGTTGGAATATCTAGACCTTCCAGATAATAAAGGAGCTCTCAAATATCACTAAAGATTTTGTCAAAAGGATTCAAGGAAAAAAGGTACCCACTGACCAGGGAGAGGGCAATTTAAGCTTCAGTAATAATTATTGTTTATTAATAATTGTTAATAATTATTGATTGAATCCAATAAACTAGCAAAAAATTTAGTAAAGTTCTGGAAATGATAAATAACAACTTTATCATATTACTGAATAATCAGTATATTAATTGGTAAATAAAAGGAAAGAATTAATTTATTTTGTCTTCCCTCCACCAAATGTGCCATTGCTTAAGCGAAGCGATAAGGGGAACTACTTCTTTGTAAAAGTGTTTGAAGAAGTGAAAAATAAATTATGAAATTAGAATATCACATTTTTGCAAATGTCAAAAAGTAAATACAGGTACTAAGTCCCAGTATTTACTGTGATCACTGAGCAAGAGACAATTAGATGTTATGTTTTTACTATACTCTTGCTAACACTACTTACATGTTTTCAGGAAAGGAATAATCAAAGCTCCAGATCTAGCTAATGGTTTGGAAAAACAAGACAAAAGACTGGCAATGAGTGTGTAATTGTTAATTCTGGCTTCAACAATCTACAGGTCATATGTCATGGGTCTTCACAGATAAATTAAAATAATAGAGGACAAATATATGAATTTAAGAAGATTGTAAATACATATCAAATTTAACATCAAAGCTAAAGCATGCTGTGTAGGAAAACCCATTTTGAAGACAAAAGTATAAATATGCAAGGAAGTTATACAAGAAAACTATTTACTTATGGGAGAGAGGAAAGCCACTGTAACTAGGATGAGGCTCATACAAAGCTAGATTTCTTGATCTTGGTAGTAGTTACAAAATGCTCATTTTACAATAATTTATTGAACTATATATTTTAGTTTATTTGATTTTTTTGTATTTGTGGTTGTTGGATATATATAGTCAAACAGTCCTTGAATCAACATTTTTGGGTTCTCATCATATGTCACTCTTTACTAGATGTTTGCAAGGCAAATATTAACACAATAAATGCTAGAGAAAATTACATTAGACTATACTAAGAGCAGGGCAAGCACAGGGAATGCTGTAGGAGCATGTGGAAAGGACATTTGACCCATTCCTGGAGATCAAATTAAGCTTCAAGGCTGATATAGTCTCAGTTGAGGTCTGAAGAATGAGTGGACATTAGCTAAACAGATTTCTGGAGGAGAGTTAAGGGAAACTCCTCCAAGGAGGAGAATGATATTTTGGAGTGGCTACATATGAGAGACAAAAACAGTGATTTGGGGGAACATGAATAAATTCAATCTACATGAAAAGTAACACGCAAATGGGATAAAGTAGGGATAGATAGAGATGTTAGCAATAATGTACCAGATCTTGAATTGTGTTTTAATTCATGCTTCCATTTTAGATTTCTTTGGAAGGGGGAAGTTATTATAGATTTTAAGTAGGTAAGTACCTCAGTTTTACATTTGAGGAAGATAATTTTACTACACTATGGAGCAAAGCATTGAGACAGGTTTTCTCTGGTGGGAAGAAGTGCGGAGATAGGAGAAAAAATACGCAAAATGGTTGTTACATGAACCCCAGTGAGAGAGGATAATTTCTTGAAAAATAGCTGTGCTATGGGAATAGAGAAAAAAGTACAAGTATTTGCCAGTAATAAATTATGGGGCTTGGTGATGGCTTAGATGTAGAGAATGAAGGGGAGGGAAGCAGTCAAAAGATAGGTTCATATATTGGTCACTAGTTAATGTCATTTAATTACACAGTGGCATTTGGCCTATACAGTCAAAAAGGTAATTTTAGCGGAGAAAAGAAAATGAATAATATTGAATTGGCTGTACTTATGGAAAAATCTAATCAGAGAAATATTCTCATTATTGAGATTGATGCATAGAGGAGAGATCTGGGTAACAGGTAGGGATTTCAGCATCATTATCACAGGGATTATAACAAGTCAGAAGTGGATAAGATTCACCAGAAAAAAAATTAGAAAAAAAAATACATTCCTATAACAGAATTCTAAAGAAGCCCTAGCACTATATTTGTGGACAGAGAAAGAGTCACCTACACAGGTGCCTGAGAAAGAACATCTAGAAGGAAAAGGAAAAGCCAGAATATGTGTTGTCATGGAAACCAAGGGAAAAGAATGTTGCAATAAGGGATGTTTGACATTGTCAATTAAAGCCAGAAAAACTATATTCTAAGCAATTTACATTAGATCCAACAAGATAAATCCAATTTCAACATCTCAGTCTATAGCCAAATGAAATGCCACATTCATTTAAATGCATTTACTTCAAGAGTTTTGGAAAATGAGTGTATAGGTAATTGTGTTGATAGTGTGCTTCTATTGCTATAGGAGAATAAACAGAGCTTTAGTCTCTGACTCGTCATCGATTGTGTTCTAAATTCTATAGTCTTGCTCAACATAGGAAAACTAAAACCTAACACCTGTTTTGGCATATGAAGTTTTGATTGGCACACAGCCAGCCCACTCACGTACAGACACACACCTGTGTGCCGGTATCTACGGCACTCTTGTACTCCAGTGGAAGCTGAGTACTACAGAAACAGTGTGACTTGAGTGATCTTTAATTCTGATATGTCAATGTGAGTGGATTAACAGGTTGGTGAAGCACACTTCTGGGTGTGCCGTGTGGGGTGTGGAGGTACAACTTTCCATGCTAGATAGGATTCCTGGCCCCTTCTATGGGACCCTGATCCCCTCCCAGCTGCCACACATTAAGCACCTTTGCTCCACCATTCAGTGCTTCTGCCCATTGACCACAGATGGGATCCCTTAAAATATGAGCTAAATTAATCTCTCCTTCTTTAAATTGTAGGTGCTATTATTGTGTCTTAAGAGTGAGAAAGCTGACTTACAAAGTGAGAAATGTTTACTACCCTGGCCCTTTATAGAAAAAGTTGACTGACTGCTGATCTAATGTAGACTTTGGACTAAAATACTAACTTAGAAATCCTGATTTGCATGGTGACTCTTGATTTTTGTTATCTGTGTGATTTCTATGTTGGAAGCAAAGAACATCCTCTGGATCTGATTAGGAAAGCAAAATTTCAAAAGGAAAAAGTCATAGGAACTGATTCATACAAAGCAACACAAACACATCCGGCTGTGTGGTTGTACTAACTAATAACAGCAGCAAGAGGGGGAGAAATCTCTGTCTGCCTAGGGTCGTAATAATGTGTACACACTTCAGGCTTTTCGAATATTTGTGCTACAAACCACAAAACATTTTACCTCAGTTTACTGTTGCAATGGTGGCATCGGAAGCAGAACTTATGAAAACTCTGCTTGTCTGCTACTAGGCATTCCATTGGATAAACTGTCTTTTGACAAAGTGTACATTTTTCCTTGTCTTGCAGCAGCTGTTTCTAAAAATAAAAATTTACAAAGGCTTACATGGTGTTCTTTTCAATCACATTGTTAAAACATGACAAAACCAGCAACAGTATTAATTGGCCATGCAATTAAAGTGGAAAGTTCTGTGTTTATTGTCTTTCTATTGCTCTGATGAATATAGCATACATTAGCATCAGGATTAAGGATCTGGTGCAATGATTAATATTATCCTAATATCTCTACTATTTACACAGTACACAAATAGGCATTTTTACACCAAATATAGATAAAACAGATACCCATTCACTTTAATATGTCAAATATCAATAGTAAGTTCGGCCATGGGGGGGTCCTGAAAAAATTTATCATTTGTTACAGATAATTGAACTTCCCATATATATAAAGATTATGCCTGCCAGGGATTTAGCTCAGCGGCATAGGTGCCTGCCTTGCAAGCATGCGGTTGTGAGTTGGATCCCCGATCCAAAAAAAAAAAAGATTTTGTCTAACATTGTCCAAACATTTTTAAAGTATTCTGAACACATTTTTTAAAAGTACAAACATTTTTTAAGCCAAGGATATCATACAGTGTTTATTTTCTTAACAATTTAGGATTGATTCTATGACACCAACTCTTTTGTGTAATATAATAAGATTTGAATACTTCGAAATGTTCAGAAACAGTTTCTTAAATGATTTTAGATTTTAGAGCTCTTTGAGTTCTTGTATCTATTTTCCATACTTCTCTTAGTACCCACAGTCACCTCCTGGTTTTCTTTAGCGTGAGAGTTAGTCCCTATAAACAATGGTGGTTACATTGCTAACTAATGTTTGTATAGTGCTCTAAATTGATGTGGAAACTTCACTTATATATTGGTCTTGCAACGATCCTGCGGGATAATTAAGCTTTCTATTTATGCTCATAGTGCTTTGTACAAAAAACAAAAAAAGCAAAAACATATTTTAGGCCTGGATTATTGATGTTTTGCTTTTTTGGTTTGAGTGTGGACAAATTTCTATATTCAACAGCAGAGTCTTTGTATTTTCTGGATTTCTTTGAGCTATCTTGAAAGAACTAGATAGAATTTGAAGTTAGACAGCTTTGCTTAATTACGCCAGAAGCAAGCACATTAAGAAACCATATTAACCTTCTAAACTAGACACATATGTTGCAAATATGATACAGGCATAATTATTAATTCCCACAGTTTTTATTTTTTAAGCTTACTCTTTTTTCAACCTTTCTAAAAGAATTGAGTCCACTAATGATGCACATTAATTATGCCAAATCCATTTATTACAAAATCTCACTAATTAAAAAAAGTAGGGAAGGCTTAATGCAATAAGTTGTTCTCTGATGCTAAAAAATGTGTACTAAGTTTGTATGATTTAAATCTTTTTCTTTAAAAATATAATCAAATTTTAAGATGTTCTTTCCATCTGTGAAGCTGGTCAGTGGAAGTTGTCATTTCTTTTCAGAAAGGTAAAAAAGTCAGTTGTAGAAAAGTATTAGAAAAATCTAATTCTAACTCAGTAATAATAATTAAATATATAAAAACTCTAATTCCTTATCTATACTCTTATCACAGACACAGATTCATAAAAATCCTTGAAAAAAAAAGCAGAAATATAGCTCAATAGTATAGCACTTGCCTGGCAAGTGCCAGATCCTGAGTTAGCTTCCTGGTATGGGAAAAAAACAAAACAAAACAAAACAAAACAAAACAAAACAAAACCTTGAAGCACATTGTGGAATGTAAGCTGTTTCTTGAATTACTACCATACTGTACTGAAATTAATGTAGTAATCTCTTAATAATGCAGTTAAAAGGGCGTAAGTTTTAGCTAAAGAGTGTTATCCACTATCACCTAAAACAATTGTATGAGATAGTAACTTTTATAAACTACTAATTTTATTAACTTTTATTAGCTATGTTCTCTAGTACATACATAATGATAAGATTTTTAACACTTTCATAACAATTTTATATTTGCTGTCTCATCCAAAGCTGTATTTACCTTACAAATATAGGTTCCAATAATTAACATAGAAGTTTTTATTATTCTCACCTAGTACAAGTGGATCATGCCATAAGAGATGCTTTTAAAAAAATTATTTAAAGAGAAAAAACAGAAAAAGGGTAGAAATAATACATAATTTCAAAAAATAAACAGTAAGAAATCACTAGTTGATAAATTACATATTGTCCTCTTAGAAATAGTTGTTCAAGTTACGAAAGTAAACCATACAAAGTGGACATACAAACTTAGTAATATGTTGTAAGAGATGCTTTTATGAACAGAAAGTAGTAAAAAGTCACACAAAGTAAGAGAAGGTAGAAGCACACAGGGGAAGCTGTTAATTTTAGGTTATATTATTTGGTTATTTCTACTGCAAATCATGTTGGGTTCAGAACATGCTTTTAAATGAGTTAATCTTCCTTCACACTTTTCAAGCTCGTTTACCATTTGTAAATGTAGATTCCTCCTGGAAGGTGCTTCTCATCTCAGTTGTAGAAGTATCTGAGGCTGCATATCCTAGGCTTTTAAAAACTCCTTCACTCTCTTGCCATGTCTTTTGAAAATTCTTCCTAAGTTCTTTAGGTGAATCAGAGATATCTAAAATATGGCCAGCAATGACATCTTCATAGGTTGGTGGGGCATGCTTGAAGTCAAAGCCAGATTTGCCAATTTCTGAGCTGAGTGATGATGAGGATGTTACCTTTGACCCAACGACTTGATTCTCAAAAGCATCCACGCTGGAGAAATGTTCATTTAGAGACCTTGCTTCCGAGTGCACTCTGGGTTGTTGAACAGGGTTTTGTTCTTGGAGCTCTCTAGGATGTTTGTAAGAAAAGCCTGTGAAATCAGTGTTTTCTAAGGATGTTGATCCAAATTCCTCCTTACAAAACATATGACTTTCTTGCTTTATGTTATGGTTTACATCTCCATTTGCATATACTCTCCTTTGTGATTTTGCTTCAAAGATTGGACCGTCTTCAAATTCTCTGAACCATTTGTTTATATCATTGTTGTGGTCATTCATAAAATTTTCAGCCATTTGAACAGTTGGATTGGCTGCGTCATATCTCTGGGGACGTTCTGACAGGTGAGGTGCTTCCACCTTGCGGATGATTTCGACTGCGTCGTAACTTTCAGTATCAGGCATTATGCCATTAATGGAATTCACTCCATCTTTGTGAACATATGTTTCCCTTTTCTCTACTTTCCTCACTTCCTCTTGAGCCTTCATGGATTCTCTGTAGGAACCACTGCTGACATGATTTATACCTACAGGTATTGTGATCGTAGGCGGAGAGTCTCTATCACGACTTTCTATCTTAATTTGACGACGAAGCGATGCTGGAGACATGACGATCTCAGACCTCTTCTCTACAATTGGAACTGGGCTTACTGGTGTACATGGGATGGTCCCTCTGGATAATTTTGCAGTGGTGTCTTTGAGTTTGACAAGTTGTTCTGAGCGGCTCCTAGGTGGAGAAGTGGGGGTGTTTGTTCTGTCAATTCTAGATTCATGTGATATGGGTCTTCTTGGTGGGGTCTCCACACAACTATCCTTTACAGGAAACTGAGAAAGCTCATCTTTAGGGGGAGTTTCTGTTCGTTTGGCAGAAGACTCAATTGTTATAAAAGTGGGTGATGGTGGTCTACTTTTTAAAGAAGGAGGACAACTCTTGCTATCATCCGCTTTAATTTCTTGATGAGTTTTTGCATAATCACTAGCAATTGCTTCCTTGTGAGTTGCTACTTGGTGGTGCACTATTTTTTCTTTTACAGCTTTATTTTCTTTCTGTTCAGCCTTTTTGCTACAGCTTGCATTAGTACTACAAACTTCTGATGATGTTTCATTAAGAGTGGTAAATTTATTTCCCTGTCTTCCTGTTTGGGAGGCTCTCATGGCTGTTTGAATTATATTTTCACAGTATGCAAGCATATCCTCTGCTTGAGTTTTAATATGTGTTATTTCTTCTTTGACTCTTTCTAAATTATTTTCTGTGGCAATGCGAACTCCGTATTCTCTTTTCTCTTCAGTTATCAGCCATACAGGAATAATATTTAGCAGTGTCTGAAATGTTTTAAGGCCATTTTTATTTGGCTCTGCTTCAAAATGTTTTACTCTAGACAAAATCTGTTGTAGTTCTTCACGTTTTCTCAAGAACTCCAATATATTTACAGCACATTTTCCATCATCCTGCTGAGATTCTTTCACAGAGGAAAATGAAGATTTGTTCTGTGAAATCTCTTGCCTTGAATCTTTAGTATTAGAAAAGGCTTGTTTCTGTTGTATGTCCTTATCTCTGAGACATTTCTTTTCCTGTAGATTGTTATATGGCTGGGACAATTTTTTATGTTCAATTCCACTTTCAAAAGTCTGTGTGTATTGCTGAAAATTCTTAATCTGTGAATCCCGATGTGCATCAACAACCTCTGGCTTGACTACCATTAATGTTGACTGATTAGTCAAATGTCCTAGCTTTCTTTCAACTATTAATTTCTCCTCTTTAGGACTGATTATTGATGATCTATGACCCTTTTCTTCACTCCCTAGAAGTTTCTCTCTGTCAGATTCCCTACATTCTCTTTGCTTCTCAGGAACTATCTTGAACTTATTTTCGTAAGTCTTTTCTGAAGACTCTGTAGGCATTTGTATTGTCACTCTTTTCTCCTTAGGTGATTGATAAAAACGTTCAGTCACAGATTGCTTATTATTATATTCTGTGTTTGCTTCAGTTATCTCAGTTTCTTGACACTGTTGTTTGGTAATGGTTTGAATATCAACTGCAGATTGTTTCACATGGCTTTCAAAGCTGCAGTCTGCTTTGTTCAATGTCTGATCAAGAGTTGGGAGCTTGATGGTCTTAACTCTGAAACTTGGGGAAGCTGCTTTGCTTTGATGCAAGTTCAACTGCTCCACACACTTCTGTTGTGTTTGGTGAGCATTATACTCTTGGTGACTCTGGTTAATTTCAAAAGCTGATTTAGATTGTTTAATATCCCTTGAGCTCTGAAAAACTTCCTTTTTCATGTTGTTTTTATCTTCAGAGGCTGCTAGAACATGCTGGTGTCTATTGGCAGTGACTGTCACTGCTGATGTTGTAGGAAGCTCATTATCAGAGCACAATCCTGCAGCCTGAGCATTACTTTGAGCATCTGGGTTAGGTCGGCCCACACTGAGTTCTGAATCCATTCTGGGTGGGGATGTTTCCATGTTTGTTTTTTCTAACAGCATTTCCTTTCCCAGCTCTGTTATCTTTTGATTTGGGCTGTCTCTTTTGGCTACGTTGTACCAAGAACTTTCCTTTCTCTGTTTTTCAAGCTCTTCCCTTTGTTGTCTGTATTTTTCTTCTGCGATCATTAAAGGTGTTTTAAATTTTCTCATGTAAGGTTTTGGACTCTGTTGACTTGGACTTTCTGGAAATGAGTGAGATTTTATGAGAGGCACTTTCTGTTCTCCCTTGAGTGCTGAAGTTTCTGGAACAGTCTGTGAGAGAGTCTTAGTAGAATCAACAGATATTTGTATTCTTTCATCAAGACTTTTTCTCAACGTATCCTGCTTTGTGTCTGTGTGCTCCCTACTACTTGTCACCATTGTTCTTTCCTGATGCTTTAAGGGAATAGCTTTATATTCCATATTTGATAGAGAGCTTTCCAATTCACCTTTCGAAGAAGGCTGATTCTTTTTATCTTTGTTTAGCTTGGGAAATTTAGGCTTGGGCAATGTGGGAGGTGGTGATTTTCCTGTTACGACTTTAGTATGAGAATAAGTTTGCTGAGAGCTTGTGGCTTCCTTTTGGGAACACTGTTGGATGAATGTTTTGTTATGTTTTTCTGGAACAAAGGAGGAAAGAAGTTGTGCTGATTTTTGAGGTGGAGTTGGAGGAGGTGGAGATGATAGAAACTCGGATGCACATTCTCTTTCAGATTTCTCATCTACTGGTGGTGGAGGAAGAGGAAGGCCCAGGCAGCTTTTGAATTCAGACCTTATTTTCTCTGGGGATGGTGGAGGTGGAAACTCATTTTTTTCAGGAAACAGGATTAAAGGAGGTGGAGGAGGAAGAGGAAATTCAATTTCAGATGATGCATTGGAAGGCGGTGGAGGAGGAGGAGATGGAGGTGGAAGGGAGCATTCACTTTCTCTCATATTATTCTCAGCGTTAAAATTGATTGGATTAAATGACTTTTCCATTGCCATTTTTAAGTCTTTAGAAGTATTTGTCTTCATTAAAAAGTCCTGGCTTTCCAGATAAACATCAGTTTTCTGCTTTTTGTCAGTTGCTTTGAACTTATTATGACTTTTTTCAGAGATTTTCTCTTCTGTTACATTGGATATGTTTTGATCTACAGGAAAACCATGAAAGTTCATGTTATCTTCCTTCATATCCTTTTTAGAATATTGCATTTCTTGCTTTACCATTGTTTGCTTCTGGAAACCTTTTGTAACTTCATGTGTTGCTCCAACTTGCTTGTTAATTGGATTCTGGGAGGCGCTGGGTGTGGGACTTTGCATCTCCATTGATACTTTAATGTTTTTGCTCTTTTTAGGACTCTTTACATGGAAAGCCTCAGTCTTCTGGTGGTTATTTCTCAGTTCGTAGGTTTGAATCCGGTGCCTTCCAAATGTTTTATCACTCGATTGGGTAGATTTTAAGCTATCTCCCTTCTTTAGCTGCTTCACTGTCTCTGATTCCCTAGCTGTTAGATTTTCCTTCGTGGACATCATTGAAGTTAATTGCCCACTCATGTGTGCATCTCTAAGCTGCTGTTCTTTGTTGGTACCAGTCCAGACATCCATTCTGTCACCTGTTTCCAACACATTTCTCAGACCTTCATGATATGAATTAGAAAGTTTTCTAAGATTTTTCTCAAGCCCATCATTATTTTTTTCACGATCTATGACAATTTTTACAGTGCCTTTGGGGGCTTTCGGTTGATTGAGGTCCATTCTTTCTTTTGTGGAAGTTCTATAAGGAGATTTACCTTCAGTTTGATGGAGAGTGTCTTGACCAAGTGGCCCTGGCCTTGGCTGAAGAATGCTTTCTTTGTCCCTCTGGACAGCTACCTGATGAATCTTTGTTTTCTGCTGTTCTGAAGATCCTAACGTTTCAGCATAAACATCTTCTTTACTTTTGTCTTCTTTATCTACCTCTTTGAAACCTCTTTGTGCTTCTTTCAATGACCTTAATGTTATTTCAAGATCATCTCTAATAAGCTGCTTTTTAAGTATCTCAGTCCTTGTATTTGTAGCCTTTTCAAGGCATTCAATTGTTTTCTCAACATTACCAGGGATGGCATCAGATGGATTAGGATCTTTCCATTGTTGCCTTGACTCCCTAAGTGACTTGAGTGTAGCCAGCATGTCATCTTTTATTTTTTCTGTTTTAGTCACTGTATTTTGACTTATGGCCTGGCTGAGGGAATTTAGTGTTGATTTCAAGTCCCCTTTTATAATTTCTTCTTTGGTTGTCTTATAAGATGTGCTGGGAGGCTCTGTCATAAAAACTTTTGCTGTATTATGCACATCTCCTGGAATGATGTCTGTCTCATTCACAGTACGTTCGACCTGTGACTGCTTTTTGTTTAACAACCACTTTGTGTGCTCCACATCAACACCAATTATCTCTTCTTCTCTTTCTTTCTTCCTAGCTGCTGGTGTTTCATGTTGTCCTGTCTGAAGTTGTTTGAGGTACTCTAAAGCTCCAGTTTCTATGCACGTTGTGAAAAATTGAACGTTTCCTCTCTCAGAGGCATCAATTTTAGCCCTCTCAGATACTTCACTGTTTGATATGGAAGACAACAAATTATGAATAGTACGTCTCACATCACCTCCTATTACTTCTTCATGCTTAATTGCATCACCAGTGTTTTCATGAAGAAGACAATAGATGGTCATATTAATGTCTCCCCTTTCGTCTTCCTGGATTAAAATGCCTTTCTTTGCAGATCTCTCCTCTGTGAACAGTTTTTTTATTGCATGTTGAACATCACCTTTTACTATCTCTTCTTTTTCAGCATGAAATTCAGTTGATCTGTTTAACAACTGAGTTTTAGTCAAGTTAACATTTCCCTTCTCCTTTTCACTAACTACGATCTCTTTTTTGGTGCAATCTTTTTTTGAAAGTAAGTTCATCATTATATTTCCAAGATCAACCCTGATAACTTCTTCTTTTTGTATCTCGGGAGGTTCTTGGTTCATTAGCTTATATTTAGCCATTCGGACGTTCCCAACTTCATCAGCTTCAATGATAATTCCAGGAACCTCAATAACTTTTTGAGAGTAAAGCTCTTTCAAGGTTTCTTTAATGCTCTTGCCAATAATTTCCACCTTTTCAACTCTATTTTCATTGAATTCATGAATAGGTGTTGTTTCAAAGAGCCATGTGGTAGTCTTGACATCAGAAGCTGGGATTTCTTCCTTGGCCATTTTCGTGGTGATTTCATCTGCATCTTTAATTGAATCCAAAGTCTGGTTTTCAAATAGCCATACTGCCTGTTTTACATCACCCTTCTGTACATCTTCCTGGGTAACTGTCCTGATATGTTCATATTCTGAACCTTCTCCCCTCAGTTCTCCTATAGTGTGAGTTTCAAATAGCCATGTAGATGTTTTAACATTGCCTTTTTGTATTTCATTGATACTTACAGTTCTTACGTAATTGTTCATCCCCAAATTTTCAGACTCAAAAAACTGTTTGCTCATCTTCACATTGCCACCTTGAATGTGGTCAACAGGGGGCACAATTTTGTGTGATTCTTCTGAGATTTGATCTAGTGGCTGTGTTTCAAATCTGTATCTGACCGAACTAACATCCCCCTTCTGAATGTCTTCTTGTGTAACAGATTTAATAACATACACGGTTTGTGATTTATTAATTGAGTCAAGTGGTTTTGTTTCAAAAAGCCACCTTGTTCCTCGTACATCTCCATGAATTACCTCTTCTTTTTTAACTGTTGTTACTTCATGAAAATACCCCTCTCGATCTTGAATTGCGTAGAGTGGCTGGGTTTCAAAGAGCATTGTGTAGCTTTTTACATCACCCTTTACTACTTCTTCAGTATTTATTTTCTTGGTGCTCATACGGTCGCACTCTTCTTTAATCTCATCTAGAGAAAAAGTCTCAAAGATAAAGCACCCTCTTCTCACATCCCCACCTTGTATGTCTGTCACTGTCTTTACTAATGTTTCACTTTCTTGGCTTTCTTTAATCATGTCTATTGGATGGTTTTCAAAGAGCCACCTACAATTTAAGACATTGCCTTTCTGAACATCTTCGGCTTTTAGCGTCTTGATCTTTTTCAAAACTTCCTCTGAACTGGAACTTATGGAATCTAAGGATTGATTTTCAAATTTATACCTCATGCTGGAGACATCCCCAGCTTGGATATCTATCTCTACAGCCTTGGTTTCCTTCCCTTCCTCTCCTTGTATGCTGTCCAAATTTTCTGTCTCAAAAAGAATACATGCTGTACGAACATCGCCACCTTGGATTTCCTCTTGTTTTACAGTTTGCAAGGTGACTGTTGTATCAGAGTTATCTTTTATGGTATCAAGTGGTCGAGTCTCAAAGAGCCACGTACAGGTTTTGACATCTCCCTTACGAATTTCTTCACCTTCAGTCAGTAACGAAACTTTTTCATAAAGAGAGTCCATTGGCTGGGTTTCAAATAGCCATTTACAGGTTTTGACATCCCCTTTAACAATATCTGTTGCTTGTTCAGATTCATTTTCCATTTCTTCCACATTACTAAAGTATTTAATTGAATCAAGAGGTTGGGTTTCAAACAACCATTTAGCAGATTTCACATTTCCACTCTGTATTTCTTGAGCAGATATTCCTCTAATTATCTGAAATTTAAGAAGGCTTTCATCAAACTGGTCAATAGGCCTTGTTTCAAAAAGCCATCTGCAGCTCCTCACATCACCTCTTAGGATTTCTTCTTGCTGGACTGTCTTTACTTGGTGGTATTTTCCAAGGTGATCTTGAATGGCATACAATGGCATAGTCTCAAAGAGAGATTTATTTAACTCCACAGAACCTCTTGTGACTCCTTCCACTTCTATTTTATGTGATGCATCAAATTTAATTAAATTGGTTGATTCGAAGATGTGTGTATAATTCCTGACATCTCCCCTGTCAACTTCTTCAAGCTTCACAGTTTGTGTGTATTCTTTTTTATCTTCTCTAATCTCTTCCAGTGGTTGGGTTTCAAAAATCCATTTTTGGTGCCTAACATCACCTTTTTCTTCTTCAGAGGTGGTGATTTTCTGAAGCTTTCCTACATCAGGACTATCTTTTAAGGCCTCTATTGGAAGTGTTTCAAATAGATGCTTGGTGGTTTGTACATCACCCCCTATTATCTCTTCAGCTAATACAGGATTTGCATCAGAAGTTTCTTTGAGAAGGTCTAATGGTTGTGTTTCAAACATCCAACACTTTTTGGAGACATCTGTGCCTATGATTGTTTCTTTTTCAGTGATGACCTCTTCTAACTCTTCTTTGATTTTTTCCAAAGGTTGAGTTTCAAATAACCACTTTGCTCTGCTCACCCCACCTTTGACATTTTCTTCCATGGATATTCCTCGAACAACTTTAATTTCTGTGATATCCTTGTTAATTGTGTCAAGGGGCTGTGTTTCAAACAGCCAATGTGCTGTTCTTACATCCCCCTTTTCAATATCTTCTCTGTGAACAGTTTTGATTTCCAGAATTTGACCGGATCCATCCCTAATAACATATAATGGTTGGGTTTCAAAATATTTTATACTTCTCTTAACATTTCCCTTAATTTCTTTAAGTTCAGACCTGAGTTGCAGTAAATTAAATTCATCTACTGAATGAAGTTGTCCAAGTTGATCCAGATGTTGAGTCTCAAACATGTATCTCACAGTCTTTACATCTCCCCCAGTTATGTCCTTAGTAATAGTTGATGCAAATTCTTCTTCTTTCTGGAGCATTTTATTCATAGAATCTAATGGCCTTGTTTCAAACATCCACCGGGCTGTAGAGACATCGCCTCTGGCCAGATCAGGAATTTTGTCAGCATTTACTCCACCTCTAGGAGAACGAACTCCCAGTGTATCTATGGGTTGAGTTTCAAACATCCATGTTGTGTACTTTACATCACCACCAGCAATGATTTCTTGATCAGCAATGCCCTTGGCATTGTTGCTTTCGTCTGGAGAACCAGTGTTGATTGAATCTAATGGCTGATTCTCAAAGATCCATCTCATAGACTGAACCTCCCCTTTCAGAATTTCATCCCATTCCAAATATTCTCTTTCAGAGCTCAGATCTTTTTGAGAGCTGTCATTTGTATTTTCAAAAACATATCGAGCATGCTGCACATCTGCTGAAACTGAGCTCCCTGTGTTCTTTTGACTGGAAACAATTTCAGAAACCTCACTAATATAATCTTTTTCCAAGTTTTTTCTTAACTCAGGATGGATGTGTTTATATAAACGATTTAATTCATACAAATTTCTTTGCTTGGAATAGACATCTTTGGGGATTGGTAGTCTTCTAGGAGGGCTGGGGAGTTCAGGGGACTGAGAAAATGCTGTCACATCTATTGGAGGTTGAAGTACATCAGGCGGGGGAGGAGGAAATTCTTCTGTCTCTCCTGGAGCAGTGGCATCAACTTGTCCCAGAGCTGAGTAAGTGGCATTATGATCACTGTATCTTGAAGTTGATGTGTCCTTCCTCTGGCTGGTTGACGCATAAGAGGAAGAGGTACTCACAACTGATGTTGGCTTTATAATTTCTTCATATTGACTTTCAATCTTTAGGGAGAAAAAAAGCTTATGAAAATTCATGTAGTAGTGAAAGCTTGCAAAAAAAAAATGCCTTTTACCTGTCCATAACCAGGACTCTGCTGTGACATCTTCATTGGAAAAAAAACTGGTGAAATACTCCATCAAAAGACTTACTTAAGAGTAGTATTCAATGTTTGTCATTCTTTCTTGTGATCTATTTTTACTATAAGCAATTTATATCTCCCCATCAACATATCTGTGACTATTTGTACATATTCTTAATTTTCTCCCCTTTATTTAATGTAACCCATTAAGTAATCTACAGAGAAATTGTGAAAGTCTTCAAGTACCTTTGAGGGTTGTTTTGTTTTCCTGAGAATTTTAAACAGAACATAGTGAACATCTGACATTTCAATTTGACTTTGTTACTTTATCTACTGTTAGTTACATACCCTAGAGCATACATATTTTTTTTTCTTCCCTCACTTTCTCTAGTGAAAAAAGTTTTTATACTAATTCTTTCTTACATAGATCAAAATAGTCCTTCTAAAACAGAATACATGACAGTTCAGGATTTTTTTTTTTGATTGCTGTTGTTGCTGAAATAAAGCCAAATGTTTAGTGACTGAAAGAGTTTACATATTTAAGTCTGATTTTACACTTAATACACTTCTATGTAGAGAAATTATATTACCTTAACCTGCTTAGTTGGGTGCATTATCTCTTTGTCAGAATAGAGGACCTTTTCCTGGGCAGACTTTTCAAACTGCTCTTTTAAAATCTTAGTCGAAACCTTAGGAATCTCTTCTTCATCAGGTGTGTCAATGACTACAAACAAAGAAAATGCCAGGGATATTATAGAACATATAAAAATTATGCTTCAGTTGAATTATGATGCTATGGGAAACTTCCCACAATACATATAAAAATTCAAGGGAAAAATTTATGCTTGTGACATTATTTTATTGTGTAATTTAGGAATGTAGCAAGAAATATGGGGAAAATGTGGGTGCTTCTCTGTACTTTCCAAATTTTCTATAAGCTATTCTATTTCTATGCTCAGGCAAAAATAATAGAAATTATAAAACAAAAACAAAAGATAGACAAAGACCTGCTTTCTTAATGAAGAGCAAAATAAAGATAAAGTTATGGCATTCAAACAATGTTTTGGTTAGAGATGGATTAAATCTTCTAGGCAGCAAAGCTTTTTAACTTTTTATAAGCAAGATAACTGTGCTTTATCTTATAAAAATATAGAATTTTTTTCATAGTCTAATCTGTCTTCATGTTGGAGAACTGGAAACTAGTACATAAATTTGTTATAAAATTAATATAATCCAGGTAATTGTGTTCTCAGAGAGCTTAATAAGCATCACATTTTTCTTTAACTCTCTGAGATAAAACAAAAGAAAAATTCAGAAGTGACTACCTTGCCAAGTTGGAGTTTTAGGATGAATACTTGATAGGCTAATGGACAATGGGCTATTTTAGAAAGGCACAGCATTTAATTACCACCAGCAAAATCTACTTATATACAGAAACACTATAACCTTCCTCATTTAGGACTATGAGTCAGAGTTACTAAAGTTACTCATTGGGAAAGACGGGGCTTTGGAAGTCCTTCATTCAAGCTCAGGGACACTGAGAGAAAAGTGATATTGTGGCCAATGTTACTAGACTCTTACCTGTTTCTTGAACATACTGACTGAACTGAGAAGCTTGGCTTGTTTGCTCAGTGTGCTTTTCAAGATGAGAGACCTGTGTTTAAAGAAAATTTAAACAGTTGTTTTGAAGAAGTCAGCGATTTGAGTACTGCAACTAACAGTCTTCATTTTACAGTGATTTTCATCTAATGCATGGAAGGATGTTAATTTAACTTATATCATTTATTTTAATACAGGAACTCATTATAGAATGTATTCGGATTGACACCTTAAATGTAGTCATATTTTTTGAGTGGCTGCTTTATTCTTTTTAAAAAAATTTTGATTCAAAAGGAGAGAAAGAAACAATTGCATATATTGACAATAAATACTTAAAGGACAATAAAATGAAATGGCTACAACAAAGTTAGAATATCTACACAGTTCTGGGAACGTATTGTTTTCTAAGTAGTTACCATTTCTCTTTCAAGAACTTCAGTCTCATTTGCTTTGGAAATTTCTTCACTTCTTTTCATTTCCTGACTGCTATGGATTACCTCCTGAAAATAAGCAAGCAAACAAATAAAGAGATTAAAAAAAAATTCCTTAAGTTTGAAAGTTTCAACTGGTTTATTAATTTCAGTGACAGAAACTTCTGGGAAAAAAGCTTCCTCAGTTTGCTTGGTTGCCATGACAAAAGACTCCTAATTTAGTTGTTTGAAACTGCATAATCTCATTTCACACGTTTGTAGTTCAGAAACCCTGAATGGCTCCCATTGGGTGCTGATTGGTGTCAGAAGGTTATGCATTTTATTCTGAGGATTTTAGGGAGAACCCATTCCCTTGTGTTTGGCAATGGCTAGACTGATCCCCTTCCTATACTTCTGGCCCCCACATTTTCAGACTGAACTTTTTCCCACTGTCATTTGTCCTATTCCCTCTTCCATTTTAAGATCCTTCATGATTATACTGGAATAAATCAGACAATCCAGGATTATATTCCAGTCATAAAATCAGTTGATGAGCAACTTTATTCAGCTTGCAATTTTAATTTCTTTTGTAAGATAACTTAACACATTCATAAATTCTGGCGATTAGGTCATAGATAATTTGGAGGTCATTATTCTTTCTACCTTCAGTAAGCAATAAATGCTACTAATGTACTTAATATGAGAAAAATAACCCTCCAAAAGAACATGTAAATTCTTGGAAGGCAGCTATGATCATCATGATACTACAAACATAGAATACATAAATTCTTAATCATAAGGAAACCTGTTTCATAATCCTCACTTTAATATTTCAGAAAGATATTCTTGTCTTCAAATTGGTCATCCAATATTATGATGCATCTAGAGTTGAATTAAATATATAACACTAAGCAAAGTAGAGTGGTATTTTTCTATAATCTTAACACTCTAGGAGTCTGAGACAGTGTTGCAAGTTAGAGCACAGCCTGGGCCCTTTAGGAACTTAGTGAGATGATATTCTGCCTCTGACAACAACGCAAACAACAAAAAGACTAGGAGGTGTAGCTCAGTTGTAGAGCACTATTTAGTAAGTAGGAACCTGGGTTCCATCCCCTGAAATGGCAAAAAAGTTTAAAAATATTGAAAGGCTGAGCATGTAGCTTAGTGAAAGTGGTTTGGGTTCAATCTCTGGTTATACCACACACATGTACTAAAAATAATACATTTTAAATTGTAAGTAGCACCACTTCTCAGTCTTTTGGCTAGGATCATACTATAAATTATGTTTAATTATATTTATATTTAATTTAATATAAATTATAAGTAAGTCATATTAAGTGTGACCCATTACAAACAGGCTATGTCATGATACTGTCATCTTGTCTTCATATTTAGGGTGTGCTGGTTAATCTTGATTGTCAACAAAAGGACTCCTGGTGAAGTGATTGGGTTGTGATTTGATTGGAAGAGTTAAACCATTTATAAGTTCATGGTTGAATGGGATTTTAAGAGGTAGGGCTTGGACAGAGGTCATGGAGGTGCCTCCTGCAGACTAATCTGGTTCCTGGCCCCTTCTTGGGCACCCTTCCACTGCTCTCTGCTTCTTGGGTGCGGAGCAGTGAGCCGTTTCTTCTGTTATGCCCTTCACCATGACGTGTCAGCCCTGGAGCCGGCCAACTATGAGCTGACATCTCACAAACTGTGAGGTAAAATAAATCTCTCTCTCTTTTCAAAGTTGTAGTATCAGGTATTTTGTTCCAGAAAGAAAAATCTGACCTAACACACTGCGTTACTTTTGTTAAATTAGAAGGTGACCCCACACAACAGGAAAGTTGGAGGTCCTAATAATTTTGTTTATCCATCCCTGCTTTCTCTACAAAATATAATTCTGCTATAAATTTGAGATGGATTGATATGATCAACCAGTTGGCAGACTGCTAAACACCTTTATCAAAAATAAGCATACGAGCAGTATCTCTTTGTAAGAACGCATGTATTTGAAGTTGGAACTTCAGTTTTATCTTTATGTGACTAATAAAAACTAGTTTCATAACATAATTTTAAAATATGTGTTAGCAAAGAAAAATCAAGTGAGAACAGTATAACTTATTATTAAGATTACTAACTTTTTAAAAAATGTCTTAAACACTTCTAAACTATTAAATCTTAATGAAACCTAGAATAAGTATAAATTTAATTTATGAGATTTTGACTAGTATTGTTTGATACTAAATATATAGTCTATAATTTTCCCTTCCTCCAGGATTATTTGGTATATGTATTAGTTACTGTCCTCTCACTGGGAGGAGAGGTTTAATTTGGTTTATGGTTTTAGGAATTCAGTCCATGTTGAACTGTCTCTGAAGAAGAAACATCATGAGAGAAGGGAATTGCTGAGCAAAGCCACTTAGTTCATAGCAGTCAGGAAGCAGAAGGGAATAGTGCCAAAGAGAATCCAGCTAGGAATCATACATAATATATAAGGTCACACCTCCATGACCCATCTAAACACACCCAGGAGTGTGGTTATTAATTTATTAGGTATTTCTTAATCCACTGAAGTTTAAAAATCATGATTAAGGGTCATGGAATTCAATGTTACAGTCTGATTAACCAAAAAGTAGTCAATCACTTATTTACAGTTATGTAGTGTAATCTGATTTTACTACACTTTTCTAGAAAGCAGAATTAAGAAAACGTGAAATGTTCTCTGAAAGTCTAAGAATTAAATGTAAAATGTGGCATTCCCCTTTAAAATTTAGGATATATTTAGTGGAATATAATTGAAGATCACTGAATTTTTTCCAAAAAATAGTTTCCTAATTCTAGTTAATGATCTATACATATAGCAATGTTTGATAATATGCTGGACATACAGTTCGTGCTAAGTAAAATTCACATAATGAATGGATAGTGAATGCATGGATGGAAAAAATAGAGTATTTCCATTAGTCAATTAATTCTATTCAAACTTCTTTTTGTCAGTGGTAAAGCAATGAACAAAACACTTTATTTTCTAAAGAGGGAACATAAAAATAAATAACCCACATTCTTTCCTTTAAGTCCAAGGAGTCAGAATTTTATAGGACAACATGCTTGCAGCATCAAACTTTCGTTAAGGCATAGTAGCCTTCTGCTGGAAGGAATAATTATATCATTGAAGACTAGATAGAAAAAAATGCATGGATACAAATGACAACTCCATAACAGTAATGAATCTTTCCCCCAGTAGATATAATGAGAATATCCTGTGACTTTCTGATGAACTACTCAGATATACGAGGAACCTTTTGAACAGACAGTGTTATTATTTAAGGGATATCATGATCATTTCTATTAGCTCATATCTGGCCTAGCAGCCTACATGCTAATACCAGTTGTGGCCAAATGAAATATTTAGTTTGACCTATGCGATGATTTTAAAATTTTGCGTTTGTAAACATGGACAGAAATCAAAATTTTCCTCTACTTTTAAAGAGTGAAGATCTGACAATACAGGTTTCATGCTCAAACAGCAGGATCTGGCTGAGAGATTGTGGCTGGGCCTTCAGCTGAGGCATGTGCATTCCAGGCCACTGTTTCTCTCATTACCAACTATTTATCACCAACTTGGAATTATTAAAAAAAAACAAAAACAAAACTTTCTGGTACCCAGAGAAATTTGAATGTCAGGCACATGCTGCCAATTATCATACTACAAGAGTAGAGTTATTGACATGAATTCCTCTGTTGAGAAAAACAAATGCAAAATATTTAGAGTAGAAAAGTGAAAATAAGTGTATTTTTGACATACATTTAAAATTTTAATTTTCTGGAGCAAACACTTTGTAGTTAGTATGTATCCACTGACTTAAAAACAATTTATGCCTACAATATCTACATATATTTTCTCGTTGGAGATGGCACAACACAAGCAGTGCAAGTGTGCATAAATTTTGTTTATAGTTGCTAGTTTCTACTTCAGCATTTATGTGTTATTACTAAATAGAACTGTAATTGCTACACTAGTTTGGTACATTAGCATCAATGCATCAAATTTACTGCCCCCTGGTTTCTGTAACTTACATAAAATCTGTCTCAAAATAGTCCAAGATTTTGTTACTATATTTTATTGTTTCCCATTTTGCAAATAGCAGAATCTGGATCTTAGTTCTGATTTTCTTCTCCCAGAAGAAATTTTTTGTGTCTACAGAGACTAGAGTTATAGAAAAGGATGAATCATTATGATGCTCAGGTAGAAGTCAAATTAAACAAATAAAATGTAATAAAGAATTCTGGTCAGAATATTACACATAAATTCACATGAAATGATTCATGAAATTAGTTCCTGAAAATTAAATTCAAATATGGAACAAGCTGCAAGAAACAAAATGCTTTTCACAAGTGTATTAACCAATATCCAGAAATGAGGAATTAGTACTAGCTCCTAACTAGGTATACTGCAATTTTGGGCAAATTACTAAATCATACTTAGAATCAGTGTTTCATCTCAGGAAGTGACCAAAAGGAAGAAAAGATATTTGTGCTGTAAATGAAATCTAAATGAGAAAATGCTGCACAATTACTATATAATTCTATGATGTTTGCATGGTTTATATCAACCTGGTGTCAAGTCATTTATTAGCTAAATATATTACTAAAAGTCTGTTGCTGACATACATTTTTAAGGTTTTTCTAGTGCTTAGCTGGTTTGTTATTTCTAGCTTCTTAGGAATATCACTGTAAGTTTCTGTGACTAAAAATGCAAACTCATACTCGTTTGAATGCAATGAGTGAGTAAAAACAAAATTATCTTTACAAAACAATGATGAATTACTATTATTGTGATTCTTAGAAGAATCCTGAATTTAAAAAAATAAAACATGAGAAAAGACTGGCAGAATGGTAGATAATAGCTGTCTCAGCAGAGTGGGAAAATTAGAAACTCATGCTCGATGTCAGTAATTTGGAATGTTTACCCACTAATGATATAATTGCAATAAAACTAAATGGTTAAATTATTTACACCTTTGTCAAACAGACATAAGCAACACAAAAATGTAGCAAAAATATCAATAGATTAAAGATTTGAAGGAATAATTAGTTATTTCTTTTGAATGATAGCTATAAAATTGGTGAATGGTACATGGTATTGGTCCTGATTTACATACATTCACATTTTAAAAGTTTCATTTTGCATTTTCCTTATTTCTTTTTAATGTACACAAAAAGTGCAGTGTACAATCTGTCATACTTTTGTTTTTAACTCAATGTTTTACATCATTTGTGTGTGTCTCTCTCTATATTTTTATAATGTGGCTCAAAACTTCTTTTCCCTTTTGAAATATCTCCTGACTTCTCTGGGAGGTTTCCACTTCTTTTCTCCTATTCCTGTGGTTGTCAGTACACATCTCTACCACATCGTGCAATCAACATTTATTCAGCCCCTTTGAACTCTTAGCCCACCGCATGCAGATTCCATTCACAATATTTAGATTCCCAGTGAACAGCAGAGGCCTAATAAAATGTCAAGGGAGGAATGCATGGAAAATAATCCCTGTTCCCCCAACACTGTGAAAATTATTTGATTCTTAACCTATTTAAAAAAATTGATATTTTAGACTTTTCCATATAGTCCTGTGATTATTGTGTAATTTTGATAGAGAACTTTTGATACTGTGTATTTTCATAATTGTTAGGTATTGAAGCAGATATCTATAACAATGACACGTCAGTCAAAAGTGCACTCAAAAAGAGGCTACTTGATACTTGTTCAAATGATCAGAATATCTATGGGAACTTCGGGTAGCACAGTGACTCTAAGCACCACTAGATAGAGGAAAAAAAATCTGTATGAAAAGAGCAATGAATACAAAAAGGCAAAAAACATCCACAGGAAGACAGAAAAGCATTTAAATAAGGAAAATATATTTTCCAACAGTCGTTTTAAATAAACTATATTAGTGGAACTAAACAAATTAGACTTAAGTCCTATGCCAGTGAATTGTTATTTAACGCTGAACCGTGATTCTGATAAGCTTCTGAACACCTTATGTAGGTAGCAGGGGAAGGCACTGAGCAGAACACAGCCACATCAAAACACTAAGTTAAGAGACTATGAGGACAATGAAAATTAATGAAATTTATACAAATGAGAAAAAATTAAAGGCAAAGAAAAATCAGGACACTTTTGTGAGGGTGTCAGTTTGAGTTAGATATTTCTTGTGTAGTTTAAACTGGCTATGTAGTTTGAACTTGCTATGTAGCCCAGGTTGACCTTGATCTCCTGGAAATCCTCCTGCCCTAGCTTTTCAAGTGCTGAGATTACACACCTGGCTTAAGGAACTCTTAAATCTGAATTTTGTTGTGTGACCCTGTATATACAGGAGTGAAGCCTCTAGTTTTAATTGGCTCAACGTAAGTCTCGCCTAAAGTCGTGGAAGTTTACTAGCAGGATTGTTGTATTTTAAGGGACTAATGATACAAAACAGTGAAAAAAATTAAGATAGTTGCTTATTCCTTTAAAACCATTGAATGCTCATATATGAGTGACCTTAGACATATTCACCTAAGGATGTGTTTATTCTATCAACAGTTCTCAAATATCAGTTAGCTCTGAGGCATTATGATAAGCATTCTTACTATCATTTCTATATTTCTGTAAAAACGTCTTTACCTAACTCCGTTAGTTGTGCAATATGTAAAATATATACTTACTCAATGATATTTCCTTGAGACAAAAAAATTCTAAATATTTACACATCATGAATTATGCAAATTTATTGTATAAATGTCTGCAACTAGGCTTTGGTGACTTTTAGCTATAAAGAACAAATGATATTGTTAATAAAAATTCTTAGTTGAAAAGTAAAAGCATTTGCCTTTCAAAAGGGAGGATTCCACATAAGAAACAGTTTTTACTGCTGGAAGAGGCTTGCCCCCTTCTTTTCTAAAGCCATTATTTATAGAGCCATATCTGAGTCCAAAGCAGCTGAAGATTCATAAAAAGAACGTATAAAAGTTGCACTCTCAGTGGGGTCATCAAAAATATTAGCTACATAAATAACAGGATTTGACATACTAAAGCAGCAACTTACATAAAAAACACTCAATATTCAACAAATAAAAGATGCCTTCTAGAATTTTATACAGATACATGCTAGTTACTTTTGTATACATAGTATTTTTATTTAACACAGATACAAAGTATCTTAAAATCAAAGATGAGTTAGGATATAAGTAAGCCTAAATGTGTAACAAAAGAAGCTGAAACTTTAAGAGCAGTGAAATTACAGACAAAAATTTTGCAAAAGAAGAGAAAATATTCTCTAAAATAGCCAGAGTTAGCAAGAGTCTCCTATAAATTAACACAAACTAGGTCTGAGAAACAACATTCTACCTCTCACTTGGCCCAGCTGATTTCTAAGTTGTGCATATACTGTCTAACGCTATTTAAATACATACTTTTTTTACTCTAGAACTTCTGACCCACTTAAGTTCTCTTATACTTAGCCTGAACTGTTTCAGTAGTCCCCTAATTTATCTTCTTCCATCTAACCTTAATGTCCTCTTTATCAATCTTATAAGTCAGAATAATATTTCTTAAAGGCATATCTATTCATCTTGCTGCCTTGTTTAAATTTCTTAAACAGTTCTTGATCAACTGTGAATAAGGTAAAAGTTCTTTAACATGCCTTAATTTCTTCTATTATTGACTTTAGCCTACGTTTCCACCTTCATGCCTCAATTATTCTTCATTATATTCACAAATATATCATGCTGTTTTACCTTCTGCACAAGTTGTCCTTTCACTAAATTCTTATCGTCTGTATGCATGAGAAATTATTTTAATTCTCAGCTTAAGTGTTCTTTACCCTAAGATGTCCTTCTGGACCATCTTTCATTCAGATGGAAGTTTATCAGAACTTCCTTATTTCCCAGAAAGCCTCATTTATATTCTCTATTGTAGCTTCTACCCCACTGCACACATAATTATTTGTTACATGTTTGTCTTTCTGATAGAATAAGCTCCTCCATGGCAAAATAATGTCATATTCATTATAAAATTTTTGTGCCTGGTATATAATGGGTACTTACTGATTATCAGAATTAAAACACAAATAAATATAAGGGACAGGTATGGAGACAGCCTTCCTGGTTAATATCTCATTTGTCTACTTGCCTTGGAAGGGTTACTTAGGTTTTCCATGTGTCTGATTTTTCTTTTGGAAAAAAAAAAGTAGTAATGTCTATCTTAGGTTATTGTGAGGAAGAAACAAGTTAATATATGTAAAAACTGGCTCATCAGTGTTACATTAGTGATTACCATCTTGGCTTGTTTATTGCACCTTTATATCAGACATTTTTCTAATAATTTAGGATTTAGTAACCAACAAAGCCAAAAAAAGGAAGAAGACTGAATATGAGTAGTTTGCACTGATGTCTGTGGATTTTACCAAAGAATTACACTACAAACTTAAGCCTAGAAACTAAGGAAGCAGAAATTTCCAATATGTGTATTTGTTTATCCACCAGATAAATGATATGAATGAGAAGTTTAACCAAAGAGAAAGGGTAAAAAGGGAACCTGTACATATCATGATCCTTCCAAACCATTCTGGTCCCTGGGCATGGAAATGTTCTCTGAAGAGGGCCAGAGAGTGAGTTTGTGATCACATCACTTTTACGATCCTTCTTCTTCTATGGTCCTTGATCTACTAATATAAGATACTTGTTGCACTCATTCCTCCCATAAAAGGCATTATTTTATGACTCTAGTCTTGACAATAAAAATCTTAACACTTACAGATTATTTATTTTTTAAATCAGTTACAATTTGCAGTTTTAAGCATTTAACTGATTTGAACAGCAAAGTAGATTCATCAAAGGGACACTGGGTGACAGAGAAGGGGAGTGTATCCCAAGGAATCTTAAGGAATAGGACCTGGAGGGGTTGGGATAACAGAGGAGAACAGAGTGGGGGAACCATCTGGGGACCACACCCTTGCTGCTGCCACCGAGCACCAGACACATTCACTGCTCATGCCATCAGTGATATATACCATCTCTGCTTCCAGAATAGTTATTTACTGAAGCTAGAGGTAGCTATTCTCCTGCCACCACCCATCATCAAAATTGATTTTGTGTTTCTTGTGTCACTAGCTTCTTATGCAGAGTCTCGGAGGGAGGTGTTTGGTCAGTGAAGTTTGATTCACAGGTACAGACGTGAGATAGCAAGAAGGTTAGGAAACCGTGTGTATAATGTTTGCAGTTTCTCCTTATGATGAATATTTCTACCTTGTTGGGTGGTGGAGTAAAGGCCATTCAGATGAAAAAAGAGAAAGAATAAAGGAAAAAAGAAAAGAAAGTAAGTTCCTCAGTTCTGTGGCTCAGAAAATGTTATTCGTGAACACTGAGGTTTACTTAATCCAGTGGAAGATAGTGTAAAACACAAGTGCAATGCCATAATTTTTTTTAATAAAGAATTCAGTACACATTACACTTAATGTCTGATTTTTTTTTTCTGTGAATTTTCCAGGATGTGTAGGAAGATTCTGAGAAAGTACAATTTTCCGGCAAAGAATGTCATGAAGATTTCTTATTACTCAAATTTGCCTGTTTCTTTCACAGTCTCTCTCAATCTTTCTGGCCACAAGTCTTTTTCACTGGAAAGAATGACATTTTAAATCCTTATATAAAGTACGAGTAACCATGAAGAAAATATATTTGAATCTGATCTAAGCATTTCAAGATCATCTGCCCAAACGAAGCATTTCAGGACACATGTTAATTACAGCTAGAAGTGAATTAGCTGAGTTTTCTTTTCAATAAGGATTTTTAAATCCCTCTTTTAAAATACTTTGAGGATATTTTAATCCCTATTTTAAAGTAAGGGTTTTCTTTAAAATAAGGACGAGATGGAGAAAACCAAAAGGATATTTCTGACAGCAGCGGTCAATGTAGCTACAAGAACTTCAGGAATGGAAAGCAATTCGGGTAAAGACAAGACTAGTGGGTTATGGTGGGTGTTTGACATCAATGGAAATGAAAAATCAGGTAAACAAGTCATAACTAATTTCAGTCTTATTTAGAATCCTGAATACTAAGTGATGGAGGTTGGGGAAGCAATGAAAGAGAAACAGCTACTTTTGATTGCATGTTGGTAAGTGTTAAGGACTATACAAGGCCTGATACATTGAATGTCATCAATTTTCTTTAAAATTCTATCACTGCAGATTGCTAAAAATTGATTGCACTCAGCATAAGCAGTAAATGGGGTTTACAGAGGAATACTAAGGAGATCAAGAGAGAAGGGGGAGAAAAGAGGGAAATGTGTTGAAAAAAAAGAATTAAGATGTGTTATGTACATGCACCAACTCCTCATTGGGGTGCAAACATTATTTTCTACAGATGTGTACTAATAAAGAAGATATGAAGAAAAATATTGTGCAACATGTAATTCAATGCCAGAGTTGTACCACGATTGCAGTGCAGTAATTGGATTCCCATCAGTTAGGTATTTTGAATCAAAACTTTGAACATTTTAAATCAGTAAGTACTCAACATGACTTTTGTGATATACTTGAAAGATAAACATAATGCTTCCATTATTTTCATTTCTGTACACTAATGAAAGGCCTGTATTAAGAGGAAAAGCAAGTAAACAACTTGAGGGGAAAAGTGAAAACATTTTCGATTGAAAGTGGTGGGGGAGAAAGAAATGTACTTAGTGGGATTCTATTTGTTTAATTTCTAGAATGATGGTGCAAAAAGTTTATGAAAAGAGGCTCATGAATTGAACTAAAGTATCGACATCACTGAAACTATAAAAATCTCCCCCAAATATTTCTAAACATTACAATATGTTGTACTTCTGTATTCAATTACTATGATTGATACCCCATGGACAAGGAATCAGCTTCAAATGTTATAACATTTGTACCCATGTCTACTGAGACCACTAGTATTTATTTACTCAAGGATAAGAAAAATCAAACCTGCGCCTAACTTCTCCTGTTGATTTGGATATATTCTCTGTTCCTCTGATAGCGTGAATGAAGTAGCTTCCTCTCCTTCCTAAAGCAATGAACAGCTTACTTCCCACTAAATTTAATAGATCACTTGGTAGAGAGGAATGCACAATAAGTTGTGAGAAGATATACACTTATTCCTTCTTGTGTGATGCCAAGATTTGTGAAGAAGCAAGAAAAAAATGAAGAATTTCTGAAACACTTCTCTCCTTCTAAGGACAGGACCTCTTAGTGTCACTTCCCTTTCTCAGCCTTCTGCTCTTTCAGGGTTTTTTTTAGTATGATAATTTGTTTTTAATTATGCAAATTACATTATAGATGAACACCCTGAAGAATAGGCAAGGTTGACACAATCCAGTCATTTTCAAAGATCTGACAATTTACTTTGAGAAATAGACCCAGAGCCAGAAAAAACTAACAATATCCTCTGAGGTCAGCTACTTAGTAGACATCCATTTTCATAAAAGTAACTACATGGAGCAATATATTTCTCAGATTTCTCTAAGTTCTGTAAGCATAATGATTCTGTAATGTTCATGTTTTCTTTTGTTATATTTTCCCTTGTGTCTCAAAATAAGCATTTAAAAACTAAAAATTCTGTAACTTACCACTCCATTATAAAAATTTGAAAACACAATTAATTTTATTAGAATAGTAGAAAATACAAGATGTAAATTTGAGAATTATGTTCCATGTAATAAAATAAAAAAAGTAAATTCTATTTTTAAATTACCACAAGCCTTCAGAGAGAAGTGAAAATACAAATGTCTCTTCTATTTCAACCTTTTCAAAATGTTCTTTCCTTCTCATAACAGACACAAGATTTCATTATGTCAAAAAGTTTGTGTTTCACATCTTTATTAACATCAAATACTACTTCTTAAGATCATCTATTTAAGTGCGGAAGAACTGCTTTGCTGAGGTTCTTTGCCTTTGGGGAAGGATTCAGTTGTTACTCTCATTAGGACTTGGGGCCCTGTCTCAATTCATTGTACTTTAAAAGAATGGAGGAATTTAAATGCCCTTTTCTTCTCTAAATGAAATTGAATATATGTTCTATAAGAACAAATAGGTCTACAGAAACAGCAGGCCCACAATACCATTAAGGAGCAGAGAAATTGTAGTAGTGGAACTCCAATGCGGTAAACACTGTTTGCACAACTTTCATTATGAATAATGAGAAGATAAGTCATAGAAAGGGAACCAACTAGAACAGGATTATTTGAAACACTTGAGTCTGTGCTTACAACTTAATTATGGGTATTTGTGCCATTCTCTGAGGCTATGAATTCCTGAGAAAAAGGGCCAGGGAACTCTCCATTTGTTAATGTTCTTAAATCCATTGAGGCTATCAGGAAAATTAGTTCATTTAGGTTTTTTTTTCCCTCTCAAAACAGTAAAAGAACTGACACTGAAATGGTGCAGTGTATAGACTGCAATATTTCACACAGATAAAATTTTCACAAAAGACCCATGCCAACCTTCTGCAGGTGCCCACAGTGTGGAATGGAGTGTGTTTCCCTTTATAATGATTCATTAGAATGGCCTGTGAACCCTTCTATGTGCCAGCTGGATGACACTTACACTCACAAGTTCTAAAGCAAGAAGTTGAATAGAAAATTACAAAGAGACCGTGACTGAAACTTTATGGTTATGCTTCAGCAGACAGCAATTACCATCAACTTCATTTGGGGACAGCAGAAGTTGAGAGTTACAGTGTGTGGCAATAAAGTAATATGATTGATGTTGTGGCTCTGAGAAGACAGTCTTATTATATTTTATGAGCACACGCTGTATCCCAGGGAAAGACTGAACATTGGTTAAGTTATGTAAAGAGTAAAATGGCTCTGAGCATCATTATTGCATTATTTAATAGGGTTTTTCACTTTCCAAATATATAATAGTCACTGTTTTTCACAAAATAATGTTATTGGCATATAAATATCACTAAGGGTATAAATAATATAATTTTAAGAAAATAGAATTTTAATGAAAGGCCACAATAATTGAATCCTAGATTTCATGGTATATCAATCTGATGATACAATTATTAATTCCTTTTGTCTACTTTTAGTCTAATTATATAATTTATTTTTAATGTTTTAATAGACCCTCAGTTGATTTCTATAATTCCATTCTTTATTTTTAATATTCTAATATAACATCTACATACAACAACTCATTGTTTTGATATGGTCTGCAATTACCAAAAATATTAACCATGGTTGCTGGAGGAGCCTTAATAGGTTGTTTGGTTGACTGATATTTATGTTTTCACCATGAATTCTTTAAGCCCCTGCTTTGTTTTTGTTCTGCACAATCTACTGTTCTATTATTTGATGGCAGTAGGCATCTGAAGAGAAATGATTACATGAACAGAGCAGAAGGACAGAGGAAGGACAGAGGGAGGTGGGCAGAAGATTAGCTTCAGATCAGAAATGAAGAGGGAAAGTGGTTCTCACTGAGATAACAAATCTCGACTCAGATTTGCATTGTCATATTCATTGCTGAACAATAGAATCATCTGGAGAGTTATAAAATGCCATAATTCCTGACCATACTTTAGAACAATTAAATCAGAACTACCTTAGCTGCCTCGGGAATTCTGGTGTATAAACACAAGTAAAGAGAGTTTAAATGCCCAGAGCTTCCACTGAGATTTCATGCCTCAGCCCAACAGGAAAAGTGACTGGATTTTAAATCCTAATAGAGTCAGAGTAGAGATAATAGGTGATACATAAGGACATCTTTAAACAAGCCCAGTTCAAGGCCTGAGAGAAGAAGCAGATGGAAGACTCATTGAAAATCATCACCACTACATCTCTGGAGTTTGGTCAGAGGAAGCTGGAGCAGAGAAGGTGGTAGGGCTTTCTATGAATTGTGGGGTGAATTTCTGGACAGATTACTCTCAAACAGTCTAAAGGGACAAAAGAACTAGTGGTTGTTTGGGGCTTACAGAGAAGGGCTTCCTAACTTTTATCCTGATAAATGCAAATTTCATGTGGTCTGAATATTTTTTTCTTTTATTTCCCCCATTGTTGGCATAGGCAGTTTTAAACATAGTTAATTGGTTTCATAACTTGAATGACAAAATTTGTCACAGAACACAAATTCTGTGGATTCAGTTCCTACAAAAACCAGTATATGGTTCCTCCATGACTTATAGAGTTTAAGAAGGTAGATGCGAGTGAAAAAAAGAGACCCAAATATAGATTGGTTAGCAAGACAAGGCAAGCTTCAATGTGGCAGGACAGGAGGGCCATGATCACAGACTCAGAATAATGAAGTGGACAATCACAAGCACGGCAGAGACAGCTTCGAATGCAAGAGTAGACAAAAAAAGATCAATTGAAACATCCACAATCAAACTTTGCATGACAGCTTCTTTCCACATTGAAAGGGGAAGGGAGTTTTTGGTGTGCAGCAAAGCTGCCTTGCTGTATGACAGCTGAGAACTGGGGTGGTGAGTTAATAACTGCATTCTGCATAAAGGAGCTCCAGCTGATCTGTCCACATGTATGTTACTGGTGATAATTAGTTGAGGCCATAATATTTATTTAGTGAATTCCTGGTTCCCTGATTCTGAATCAACATTAAAAAATTAATCTTTTATGTTCTTTTCATCACCAAAGTCCTTCCAGCCACGGGCACTGAGAAAGAGCAATAGAGTGTAAACAGAATAAAAGGACTGAAATCAAAAGAGAAAACAGTGGAAGATTTGTTATTAAAGTTTTAATTTTTAAAGGAGTAAATCTGTTCCAGGTAGTCTATCTATGAGCCTTATTTATATGCCTCTTGAGGACAAGAGTTGTGCAGTTTCTATTTCCCTGAGAAGACTAAGGGGAAACTCTGGTATCATCATTCAGCCAGTGGAAGGTTCAAGTGCATTCTCTGGCTTTTCTGGAGAAAGGTCAGGAAGGTTCACTCATTTGTATAAACTTAAAAGAAACAATTCTCTGGCAAACAGAGGCTCTTATATCTTAGTATTTGTGCATAATAGCCTTATATATTGAACAAACACTAGCTATATTTTATTAAGACAATTTTAGAAATATATCTATCTTCATCGTTCCAATTGCACAAGGCATAAATGTCAGGAGATGGTTCCTTCCCCTTATAAATTATTTTCTTTTCCTTCTATACATCAACTAAAACGTGCTGAGAGACCACAATACACAGTACACTAGTTTCAGCCCCAGTACAAATAGAAAATAAACAACGCCCGCATTCTTGGATCTTCCTATTTTTGCTCATTCATTCAAGTTGTATAGCCTTTTCTTTTTGCTGAATTCAATTTATGTATTAATTATACTATTTTTTTCTCAGAACATCTTGTCACTGTGCTATGAATAAAACAACTTCCAGAATCAAATGCTACCCTAATCATCTGCTTCCACTTAAAAAACAAACTTCATGTGCTGTGGCATCATGAAGCTATAATGCATTTGAGCAGACTGTATTTTATGTATATTCCTCTCTTTGCCTTTGGAGATGTTCAGCTTGTCTCATTTCTCAGAGATGAAGCTAACCAGTCTTTCCTTGAAAGATATTCTACTGCATATTTTAAAAATATTCACTAGATGCACCGACTCCAGTAAAACATATGTCCAAAGCATATACAGGAATGCTCATTTTAAGTTAATTTCTAATTATTACAAAGAACTCCAGAAATTGTCTCCCAGAATAAAATAGAACTTTTAAGAATGATAAATTGTGAAGTTAAGGAAAAAAAGTAGTCCTTGGTCTTTCCGCACATATATAGAGTGTTTATATGAATCATATTCTAATTAACACTTGTCCTCTGTTGGCTTTCATGGAAATACTGTGAATGCTAACAACCTGCATTGACTGAACAGTTAATATATGTAAAATATTATGCTAAGGGTTTTTCATGAACTGCACAGTTTTTATTTTCTTAAAATGATCCTGGTCTTTTATTCTCATTTTATAGAAAAGATTTGGGAGTCTGCTGGATTGAATGTTTGTTCCCTCCCAATCTCAAGTTGAAATTATTTGCCATGATGATAGTATCGGGGGTTGGGACCTTGACATTTTCAGGCTCCGCTCTCATAAGTGGAATACCATAGTTTCTCTCTTTTGTTCTGTCTCTCTCCTCTCATATTCTTGCTTTCTGTCATATTATGTTGTGGCAAGAAGACTCCTGCCAAATGCCAAGACCTTGATATTATACTTCTCAACTTCCAGAAGTATGAGCCAATAGTCATGTTCATTATAAATTATAAATTTATCAATTATAAGTCATCTGGTCTGTGTCATTTTCTTGTAGCAGCACAAAACAGACTAATGTGGGTAGCTGGCTCAAAAGATTTATAACTCAGCCTTTTGGATTCTGGATCCAAATGGTTATTACTCCAGTTTGCTTCATTTTGAGTACTGTTATTCAGTTATAATATTCATTTTAAAATAGTGCACATAATTAAAATATAACATGACACATCCTTGATTATAACCTTGTGTTTTGATAAAGATCTAGTCATGTCAGGGCTGTTAACAGAAATTTATGTGACCTTGAAAAATTATGCAATATATTAAAAGCTAAAGGTTGGTTTGAATCACATACAAGAAATACTTTGCAATATGGCCATTTAGTCTATCAAAGTATATTTAATTTGCTGGAAAATAATTATAGGTCACCTTTAAAGAGGTTGAAACACACAGATGTCAGATAGTATCTGTCCCAAGCTGTCAAAAATGTTTTCTATCAACCTAAAATTGTCCAGAGAGTGTTCCAAATCCACATAATCTTTCACAGCACGAGTGTTTACATTCGGATTTTTGCAACAGCAGATGTATGTGGAAGGATATATACTGTCACTCACTACATCAGAGTCAGTGGAAGGCTGAAGGTCAAGAATGCTTTTGATACTTGACATGGATGTAGTGCTGCGATTTAACATGAAAGCGATTACCTAAGGGCTGACTCACTCTGATTACTTCCAAAATGTTTGGAGATCACCTGCTCTTTCCTACTTCAGCCACTTAGAAAGAAAAAAAATGAGCAACTTCAGAAAAGAAGAGGCTTCCAAGGATTCACAATTAGTATGTAAAGGACTCCTCAGTACTGCATAAAAATTAGGGAAAGGAAGTGAAGGGACCTTCACATAAGAAGAAGAAAATCAAAGCCTGGCTGTAAGAATGCAACATAAAGAAAGTCCTAGACTGCTAAGGGGTCCAAGGTTTCTTTGGGGGAGTATTTTAAAAGCAAATTGTGGTGACACAGCACAGCTCTGCAGACACACTTAGGAGTTAGTGAGCAGTACTCATCAAGTAGGTGTATTTTATGGTATGAAAATTATATGTTAATAAATCTGCTAAATCAGAAAAAAAAGGAAATTTCTAGAAATACCAGAGATCATAAAAAGAACACAAGAAAACAAAATCAGGGGAGAGACAATGACAATTTCACCTCCATAATACATTTATTCTAATACATGTTCCAGTATATCTTGGGGACACTCCTTTGAGGTTGAGGAGATGGATTATTCAGAATGATTCTCACAAAGGGAATCCGTTATAGCAAGTGGAAAAGAATATTTCTCATAAGTGTTCCTTTGCATTCCAGTAGTAAGAGTCTACTGATTTTTATTGGCATAGAATAGTGGAACCTCAACAGTAAGACAAAATGAAACAATACTGAGATGATGTTTCCAATTTAAATAGCAACTGAAGACATGCTAAGAAATTTATAATTTCATAAAGAGAGTTGGGTGCCATTCATATTTACTGGAAGCAATACTGGCTGTTTTGAGAAGGAAAGTCAAATGAGTGGTATTGAAAACTGCTAGTACTAACCAGCAGGGAAAAATTAATCAAGATTGCCCAACCTATTCTTTTAAAAAACAGAATTTGCCCACCACCTCCTCTTCTCCCTCTGGGACCTAGAATGGTTCCTTTTGCTAATTTTCATAAGGCTCCACAGACCAGTGATGTAACTGCTAATTCTTAAAAAGCTAGAACAATAAAGCTCCATGAATCTAGAATATACAAATGGCATACAGTCCTCTTTAAAACGTCTGGAATTATTGTCCCTAAATGACTAAATGAATGCTCCTATATTTTATGGCCCCCTTTTCTTTTCTATGTCAGAACAGCTTTTTCACTAGGTATAAAACATCCTGATCCATCAGCAAGCAGAGAGGCTTTTAATCTCAGAGACAGTTCAATTTTCAAATTTTGTTTAGGGCCATTGCAGATTTCCCAGACAAACTGTTACCAAATAGGTAATTCAAATGTCTGACTACAATATATTACAAAGAAGCAAAGCCTATCAGACTTAATTATTACACTTATTGAAATTATTACTAAATGTGACATTAAATATTGTCAGACATCCAAAACAAACATTTTTTCTTGTAACTCAAAATTGACTTCCAAATTAAGATATTTGGCCAGGGGAGGATTTAGGAGAGGTAGATCTCAAGTACTTTCAATAATCACACCAAAAACACTGCCATAGTCAAAAAACATCTTAGTAAAAATAAAATAGCAGACATAAGGTTATAATGTCCTCATTTCCTGCTGATAGAAGAGTTTTCAGGATGCATTTAAACAGACTTAAAAGTTTAAGTGAGTATCTAAAATATAATTTTTACACTTTCCTCTCTGTAGTAAAATTTGGCATTTATCAAAAATTTCCAATGGTTATGAAGTTTTTTTAGACTGTAGAAAATGACTCTTTTCCTATATTTCCCCACAGAATTCTGCATGCATTGGACTTTGATTAAAAGGGAATTACTCATTTATTCATACTTACAGTTCTTTCATATTGTGTTTTATTGTACTATAGTATCATTTAAGCTTATTTATTTCTCAGGGAAATATTAGATATTCCTATCACATGTGAGGATGGAAAAGGGAGTTTAGAGAAGTCACGCGATTCCAGAGCCATGCATTTTAATTACATTCACATTCTCCGTGGAATCTGTATCTTATAGTAAACTATATTTTCAAGGACTTACTGGTGGAGATGTGTGTACCTTTGGATTTATTTCCCCTAGCACATATTTTCTTTTGATAGCCATATATTGAGAATTTTCATTTATGTAAACAAGATACAGAGTTCTAAGCCAATCAGCATTCTCCAGCTGCAGCAATTTGTTCAAGGATGGACACCTGCATTCCATTCGGAGCCCATTAAAGGCTGGGTGGTTTTCTACTGGGAAAAGAATTCTGAGTCTACAGGAAATTTGGGTGAGATCCAGAGGAGGTGAGATTAAGAGGTCAAGAAAAAAAAGAGATATGATTTAGGTAATACTTACTTTTAAAACAAAAGGATGTGCAATGCTTATAATGGTCCAGGCATTGTTTTAATTACTGCAAACACAGATGCACTTATTCCTCTAAACAAGCCCATGAGGTGGTTACTGCTGTAATCTTGCTTTTGTAAGTAAGGGTAGTGAGGCACAGGGAAGTTCCAGGCTTTAGCTAATGTCATACAGTTATCAATTAAAGGAACAGGACCTTGGAGGCAAATGATCTCTCTAATATCTACCCACTTAGCTACCATGGAAAGGTCATTCATCACCAATTTTCCTGGCAAAAGAATGCTTGCTATCGCCTATTTCAAGATATTAATATGATATCATGTGATTTAAAAATTTTCCTTGCTAGGCACTTGGGAGGCTGAGGCAGAAGGATTGGTGCAAGTTTGAGACCAGCTTGGGTTACAAAGTGAGCTAAAAACCAGCCTGAACTCCATAGCAAGACTCTGTCTCAAAAAAAAAAAAAAAAAAAATTCCCCAACTTCTGGGAAAATGGCAGAGCAGTGAATAGTGGAGAAAAAACCTACCCAAGTTTTGCAGTCCAGACCCTGGAATACAGCAACATGAGGAAGAGAAGGAGGAAAGAGTTGGACCCAGGAAGGATTGGAACTGAGACTTGAAACTCATGCAAAGAGATAATTCAGGAAGTTAGTAAAAATAAACCCAGGGGCGATGGCCCTGTGGGACAGGGAGAAACAACAAGGAAGCAAGGCAGCTCCCGGCCCCTGTGCACTGGTGGAGCCCTGCCAGCTGGGGAAAAGCAGCAGGGAAGCCATACAGCCTCCCTGTGTGCTAGCAGAGGCCTTGTCAGCCAGAGGGGGGCAGCAAGGGAGCCATGCAGCCCCCCTGGGTGCCGGTGGAGGCCCTGTCAGCTGATGAGAAACAGCAAGAAAGCTGTCTCTGCCTCCCAGCCCACCCTTACTCAAAAGCAACCAGATGCGACACAGGATGAGATAACTGAAGTAGGAACTGACATTCATGCTGTTTGACTGACTTTGCAGGTCCGGGGCTGGCAGTCTGGGCAGCTATTTAGAGGACAAGATGCAATATAGTAATGATTGTCAATTGCCTGCTGTCCTAACACTATTTTGTTTTGCTTCTGTTCTGATTTACTTCCTTTAAAATAACAAAAAAAATTCCCCCAAATTTAATAATTGCAGAGTCAGTTTGAGCCAGTTCTTGATACATCACTAGAGTTTATATAAAACCTCCCTTCCATAAGAATGTAGTTCTTTGGGTAGATAATGTTTCTTTTGCTTTAACTCATTTTGGTTAGATTTCCTGTCATTTGTAATTTTAAAGTCTTAACTGATACAAAGTTGCCTAGATAATAAGATATTTTCACATAAATTGCTGTTTGACATATTATATGAAGTGCGATTAAAATACATGGGACATGGTTAAATTGAATAAAAGGCATAGTGCCATTAATCATACTCAGATTACTCCCCTTTGCTTCAAATATCCTTATGCCATCTTTCAGGCCACTGTCTGAAGCAGTTCTGATAATTATCTTTTATGAGTGTCTTTAGTTGTGGCTATCTCAATGGCTTGAACTCAGTTAAAACTTTTACATTTCTTGGTCATTTCAACTTTGGGGAAGAGCCAGGAGTTATACAGTACCAGATCCAATGAATAAAGCAGATGAGGACACACTGATATTTTATGAGCCTGCCTATGCGTTGGATGGCAGTTAACAGGTGCATTCACTGTAATTCTGATCATACCTGTAAGGACCCTCACCAAAGAGAACTTTAGAACTGCTTCAGAAAGCAGCAAAAATTATGGGATAATTGTGTTCATAGTGAGTGAGAGTATTTTGAAGGGGTTAATGGCAATGCAGCTTTTATTATAACAAATGTTTAAAAATTTAAACCTTCACCATATGTTTTGATCAAACTTAGCATCTCCGCAATAACTTCATGAGATAGGTAAATCACTCATAAGGTTTCCTACCTTACTTAAACTAAGATTTGGGGCAATTAGAGATTTGGTCTATGTAGTATTGGCTACATAATTTACCAGATCCAGCACAAAATAAAAAAGTGGGGTCCTTTACTCAAATGGTACTGAGAATTTCAAGATGGAGACACCACAGTGTTAAACTACGTCAAAGTTCTTCTGAGACTGAGGATCCTATGTAACTTCAAAGACACACATTCGTGAAAGTGGCCCTGGGTCTACATTACTGGGCAGGAAGGTGGCAGAGATGGTGGCTAAACTCAGATCCAAAGTTCAAACTGCTCTCCTGTACAGTAAAGAGTCCACAAAGACATTTCTGATACTTCTATGCAGAATTTACTTAAATTAATACCACATTTTTATTTTGTATTGTTTACCAATTTCAAGTAAGCACATTCATTTATAGTTAATTCAAAGATTCCTATATAACAACATTTAAATTAGATTACAAGCACGCCCAATTTCAATTTCTTATTTAAGTTATTTTTCCCTGGGCAACATTAGGTAGAAGTATGGCCATAAGTTTACTGAGCTAGTTATATTGCACATTTTTTACTTTTTAGAAAAAATAGAACAAGAAAATAAATCATAGATCATCTATTAGATATTTAACCATTCTACTTGAAGTGCTTCCTTCTCCCTTACCACACGTAATGACAAAAGCTTCATTTAAAAAAATAGGCAACTCTCTATGTCATGTGAATTTTAAAAGATTAAGTACATTTTTATTTCCCACACAAAATTTCATTCCCCAGTTACTTCCTTTCTCACAGAAAAACACAGTCCTAAGTATATCAGCTTCCAGTAAAATTACAATTTTTCCAAGTATCAAACTCTGTCTGCTGAGTTTTATTCCTTAGCTTCTCATGTTCGAAAATTATTATAGCTCATGAAAATATTTGGTGATATATGATAATGAAGGAATGAAAAGGGAAAATTTTATGTAACGTTTAGCAGTTGTATTGTGTAGTTTTATATTATATCTGGGTTCCAGTATTCAATTTTTGATGATTTTAAAGAAAATAAAAACTCCCACAATAAACAGATTCACATTAAATCTGAGTGAAACAATCAGCAGATAGTTTGTCATGAATTACAACCTAGAAGCAGAGCTCAATGTATCCACTGCTTTCAGTTTTTGTGTGGATATTGACTACTCTAGGCTATTTAATTTTCATTTGTGTGTAAAATGTGAGAACCTTAACAGGGTATATTCCAGCATGGCTCACATAGCAAAATGTTGCAGATAGATAAGTCAATCTATAGATGTGTTTAAGGACAATTTTCTAAAATTTTTAAAAATACCATTTTTTTTCAGGTACTGGGAATTCAACTCAAGGTCTCACACATGCTTGATAAGAACTCCATCACTGAGCTACACCACTAAAGTTTCAAAAAATATTTGTGTATATATGGTGCTGGGGATTGAACCCATGGCCTTTGTACTCAGCTATATTCCTAACCCCTTTCTCTCTCTCTCTCTCTCTCTCTCTCTCTCTCTCTCTCTCTCTCTCTCTCCTTCTCCTCTCCCTCCATCCCTCTATTGCTTCCTTTCTTTCCTTCCTTTATTTTAGTCTTTCCTTTCTTTACTTTGGGACAGGGTCTTACTACTTGTTAGATTGCATAGGCTGGGCTCAGATTTGTAATTTTCTTGCTTCAGGATCTCACAATGCCAGGATTACAGGCATGCACTACCATGCTCGGCTTTTTAAAATCTTTATTTTGAAACAGGGTCTTGCTATGCTGTCCAGCCTACCCTCAAACTTGTGATTCTCTTGCCACATGGGCAGGTGCCATTGTACCATGCATAACTTTTTAAATATGAATAATGGTCATATGTTTTCACCAAAGAAGGTAGTTTTGCACCGGTGAGAGCAGTTCAGTCATACAAGATTTATCCATCACCCATAGTGGTATATTACCTGCTCAGTTCTGTTCTGGTGTTGGTATTGGAATTGAGAAAATCTATTACAGGAAGAAGTAATTTCATCCTTTTCAAATTGTTTCTTCACCTTGGCCAAACCACCAGGCACTGTGCACATTTTGGATTCCTCCATCATCTGGGATGATTTAAGAAAAAGGAAAATTAATCTTACATCTGAAAGAATGGAATTCTCATGTTTATTTTTGTGATTATTGACTATTACTGATGAGAGGTATATTACAAATATACACAATTATTTTAGCAGCTTTTACTGAACTCCTTAATAAAATTACTATCTCTAAACTGAAATTAGAAGAATTTTCAAAATACTGATTTAATTCTCATTTAAAATAAATTTTGATGTCTGGAGATTAGACCTATTAAAATAAATTTCTCTATTATCGGAGTAGTGGCTATTAGAGTAACAGGTTCAATTTTTACCCACAACTAGTTGTTAAAATATAAAACATTTTTTAAGCAAAACATTCAGATCAATTGTTAAAGTCTTTTTTATTCCAAAGCTTATTTAAATTATTAAAGATGAACAAAATAAAGTGTTGCAAAACATTACTTATATAAGAGTATAATATCAGTAATATTACCAACAGTTGTTAAAGCACAGGGCTGGATGACTTTGTATACATATTCATATGTGTATATTCTGTTAATTAATGCTTCCTAGTATTCTGTGAGATATGAACACTTTTTATCCAAAATTTACAGTAAGGAAATAGAGGTTTAAGGGAAGTGGAATAACTTGTTAAGCCATCATAGCTATAACATGAGAACATCGTCACTGAAATTTGAATCACATTTGTTTTTCTTAATCATGACCTCAAAGCACAGGCAGAAGAACACTGCACCATCACTGCAGGACTGGCTCATCCAAGGTGCCTTGCTAAGTGCTCCCTGGAAGTCAGAATCAAGGCTTTAACATTAGGAAGGTCTGGTCTGTCCTTGTCATTTTGATGAAAAAATTGATTCTGTTACATGTCTCTGGAAGCAACTTGCATTACAAGGACGAGTACTGTCTAATCTTACACCCTCACAGGCAGTGCAGAAGCTGCTCAGAATTTCACTTTTGATGAGTCAGTGCACCGCAGAGCCCAGAAGGCACTCAAGCCCAAATGAGACAACAACTCTCAAGCACGTGGAACCCATACCAGGTCCCTCTCCAGGAAGCTTCCAAGTCTGCTTGCAGCTAGGAGGAGACAGAGCACTTTGCAAAGCACAGCAGGTCTCCTGAGGTCTGGTGCAGTCCTGACATAACCCTGGAAACCCTAAGGCCTTGAAATTGGAGGCCTGGGAGCTGAAGGTCCCAAACCATGAACTGTGGACACCTGGGATCCTGGAATACGCAATTTCTCAATCAGATGCTAAAAATACATGTATTTATTTCAGGATTTGATTCCCCTACTCCAGAATTTTGGAGATAGGACTGCTATGCAGGATGATCTGAAACTTGTGAAGACTTAGATGGCTGAATTACTGAGTTAATAACCTTTCCTTATTTTTGCGGACTATCAGATATTTCAGAAAATGCTCTATGTAAAGAAGAGATATGACAGTATATTTCTATATACTTGATAAATATTTTATCAAACTTTACAACATACTTAAAATTCTAATCAATTACTGCAATTCTGTACATGAAACAGTCATAAGAAAGTATGACCTTTTGAAATTTAAGACAGAGTAAAGAAACAAAAGGGTGAATTAAGGCCACAATATTTCATTTAGCACAGTAATTTACATAAGGGATCTCCCTGAATAGATGATATGCAGACTAATATAAAAATATTAAATTATGAGGATTTAAGTAATTATTGTCAAGAAGAACTTTATTGTTTCAAACAACTAGTCAGTGTAAAAATCATTTGCAAATCAATCTGATAAACCACAATAATTATGTTAAGAACTGGATACTTTCCCAGTAAGTGTATTTTCAGAAAAACATCAGTTAGTGTCCTGGACAGGTTGCCTCCATTCTACCACATTAATTAAAACCCAGATATACCCATTGCTCTTCTTTAGCCTTGCTTTTAGGAGTTGGACCACATTACCCAAGAAAAAGTGTGTGCAGTTGGTTTATTTTTCATAGCATCTCACCCTGCTTCTGTTGCCCTTAGTATTGCCAGACACAACTGCAGCTCATCCACCCAGATTAAAGAAAGGCTCTGAAATGACAGTGGTGGCAGTAACCCTTGGGCTCAGCTTGGGGAGCAAGGTCTACTCAGGAGAGAACATAGCACTTGCTCAAGAGGCATCCAGTGGCCCTGGATTGCCTCTGCCTTGCTCAGATGAGGTCACGTGTATGAGTTTTGCCTTGTTAGCACTGTGTTTTAATCACTTTTCTTGTGGCTGGGACAAAATATCCAAAGAGTTTTTTTCTGGTTCACATTTCAGTCCAGAGTCAGCTCGCTCCAAGGTAGTACGGAATCACAAAGGGGATGGGGGTGGGGAAGGACTAACTGCCTTCTTGATAGATCCAGGAAACAGAAAACTAAAGAAGGAACTGGGGAGGCAGATGGCCACCTTTTCTAACCAGAACCCCACCTACTAACAACCAGTCAACTATAAATCCCTCACTACCCAATCACATTTCAAAAGGTCCACTTCTGAGTACATGAGAATTTGTGGGGACTGGCACCTGAAAGGCTTGTGCATATCTCTTTATGCAAAATGCGTTTATCCCATCTCTAAGAGTCATCAAAGTTTTAACAATTCCAACAAAGTCCAACATTTCCTCTGAGAGTTAAGGGACGCTTTTAGCTATGAGCCCCCATAAATATAAAAAAAGAAGATAAACACTACCAACATGGCAATGGCACAATGTAAACATTTCCATTCCAAAATGGAGAAATAGTGGAATAGAAAGCAATGAGAACAAAGTAAGACAGAATCCCAGCAGGGTAAACATTAGCTCCATGTCCAGCACCTGGGGAAAAATGTGGTGAGGTGGAACTCCAAATGGCTTGGTGACGCCACCCCTACAACACTGTTGGTGATTTTAGCTCATGGGCTCTCTTTTGCTCACTGGTTTTGCTCACTCCATTTGACTTCTCTTAGACATTCCATGTTCCTGGCTTATCTAGTTTTCTGGAGTCTCTTTTGTACTTGGCTTCATTCTCACAGCTTCAAGGGCTCAGTGCCTGTCATCCAAGGTCTTTCTATGATACCTGGGTGAAAACCTCCTTGACCCCACAACTATTTCATTGTGCATGCCTACAAAAGCATCACCACATGGATGATGCCAAGGTTTGGCACTAGCTCAAGCAGGAGCCATGTTCCCTTATATGACAGCTGCAGTATCTTCCTAGTGCTTAGATGTTTGAGCACTGTGAATTGAACCCAAGGAAATCAATTTGCAGGGCAGCTGTTGAGCAGTATGCCTGTAGTCTTTCTTCTCAAGGCAAAGTCTTTCATTTTTGAAAATTTAAGCCCATAAAAAGATGAGGTCTTGCTGATTCCTGATATAGCCTTTAACCATTTTTCCTAATGTCTTATTTTTTTTTTTTGCTTCTCTTTCCAGAAATCGAGCTATTCTCTGCACTATCTTTATGGGTTCGTTCTTTCTTTCTGGCAAAACTGGAAACTTTTAAAATGGGTTTTTCCTTCTTACTTTTCAGTATAAATGTGACTAAAAGCACCAGACAGTGCCTATGCCACAACGCTAATGCTGGGCTGCCTTGAAATTTCCTCTATCATATTAATTTGCTGACTGGCCTTATTCTCAGTTTTCTGCACTAGTTTCAGGACATGAAAAAAGTAGACACATTTTCTGCCAGGGTGTAATACACATGGCCTGGAGTCTGTCAATGGAGCCCTTGTTTCCATCTGAATACTATTGAATCTAGTCTTTACAATCTGCACTTTTATCAGCATTCTGGCCTTCTGAGCTTTGACCAGAATCACACCTCAAGCTCAGTTTACAGCGCTGTATAACCGCTTCTCCAAATGGCCTCCCCAAACTTTCTAAACTCCTGGGAACTTCTTTCCAAGGGTTTTGAACTACATGATCAGGTAGCATTATAGCAATGGGTCCACTTCTCCAGTACTAAAATCTGTATCAGTTAGAGAAGAACAGATTTAATATGAGGTATATATGATTATATAAAGGATTTACAAGATAAGGTTACAATGACTGCCTATGAAACTACGAGATTAGAAGTGAAAGAATACAAAATGGCTCTCTGTAGGCTGGACAGCTGAAGGATCCAGTCAAAGGTCACATTTTGGAGCTACCTGCAGAGACTGGTGGTGATTCCATGGAAAGTTAAAGGATCTCTCCTGGAAGCCTGAAGGAAGTGAAGATGAATATCTAAGGTGATGGTGAAGACTGGAACTTCTTCCTCCTCCTTTCCTTTTTTAGTCCAGTCAAGCTACAAGTCTATGGGTTCAGAGTGGGTCTTCCCTCCTTGATGTCAGTCACCCACAGACACACCAGAGCTTTGCTAACCTGCTAGACAATTCTTACTCACGTCAAATTGACATATCACAATTAACAAGCCCACACCATATTCTAAATATCTCAATTAATGACCACATAACTGAGACTGCTTTGTGTCATACCTTTTAATGTTTACCTTATTTTGTTTCTTAATTTTTGGCTTGGAAATAAGATTTGGGATTTGATAGGTCAATAATAACAAGGTAATTTAAATCCCTAACACTTAAACTTAGGTAAATATGTTGCCCAGACATCCATTTCGTTCGCAAAAAGCTGTCCTTGGCCTAATGGAAATAACACAACTTTGCAAATTGGATGGATAGTGATTCTAATCCAAGTCCTGACAAAACCTTGGGGAAGAGTTCCTAAACCTTCTTTTTATGTGCTGACCATAGCAACATATTTTACACAGATATATTGTATTTAAAAAGATAAAGGAAATAAAGTAACACAGCACAGAATCTGACGTTTTAATTCATTGCTCAACCCACATTTCTTCTTCTCTGCAATCAAGTACTACTAATTGGATATGAGATAAAGAGAGATTGATCTTTGCTAGCTATCTAAACATGATTAAAATATCTTAAATTCACTTTGACTTTAAATCCACGAGTTGCAGATTTTGCACTTAAAATAGTTAAATGCTTTGCTTAGACAGAGATTTGTCACAAGTAGGTTTGATAATTTTGTGTGTGGGGGATTGGACAAACTTTTCATGCAATTAAGCAAGGCAATTGCATGACTAAACAAGGCAGGAATCCTGTGAAATGACAGCAGGAATCTTGTGAAATGACAGATATACTCTTTTTTTAATCAAAATATTTGTTTAAAGTCAAAGCAAATTGGCTACATTTAAGGCAAAAATACTGTCTTGTATGAGATGCAGAAACTAAAGTCAGTTAAATGTTACTGACGTTAAAAAATTAGGAACTTTCCTTGACTTATTTTAGTATAATCTCCTAAAAGTGTTAACTCATGTTTTTGATAGGTAAAATGGTCAGAAAATAAAGGAAAACAAAAAGGTTATAAAAACCTATGTGCAGATGATTTTCAGATTAGTATTATTTTAAAAATTTCATATCAAATAATAGGATTAATTTACCTATTTGCCCATTTTTAAGCCTTTTTTGTTTAGCACAATTCATGCAATGCCTATTAGTTTTAGGGCGTATTGCATGACAACTTGGCAGGATGCAAATCTTTCTAAATGAGAGATGGATTACTATACAATCAGTCTTTAACCAGAATAATCAAATAAGCTATTTTCCCCCAAATCATTTTTTTTTTTTTTTCAGTTTAGAGCACCAATTTGCAATAAAGTTCCTGTACGATCCAGCAGGGGGTGCTCTCTAAGAAGGCTGGCAGGCGGCATAGTGATTCTATTTGCTTTGCAAGTGACTTCTGTCAATTCTGTACACTTATTCCAAATCACTGGTGTGTCTGCAATGTATGTTAATGACTATGTAAAAACTTAAATGTCATATAGAATTGCAGCGTTGTTAATGAGTTTGGCACAGTCAGCCTTGTCTCTAAATAATTTGTAAAGAATAATGTTGAGTAGCTATTTTGAAATACTACATTTTAGCCTCATTTCTCTCTCTCTCTCTCTCTCTCTCTCTCTCTCTCTCTCTCTCTCTGAAATGCAACACATGTAATTTAGAGAATATAATTATAAAATAATCTTATATTCCACTAAGCTGAAGGGCACAGAACCCAGAATCTGGTAAACTTTTTTTTTTTGAGTGTGACTTTATTATGTGTTGGCTCAAAAATTGGTGGTCATTCTGAATCCTGAAGTTTTCTATAATCATAACTGGGTTAGCAGAGTGCCTATAGAGCTAATCTTTCTCATTTCTATGTTGATTAAGCCTCTCTTAATGGATTTAGTGCATACAGAGAAAAGCAAAAGAAATTATATTGCCAGAGAATTTCAAATGAACCATATATGAGACCAAGGAGGGCAGCAGCAAACTCACATTATTAAAATTTGAAATTAATTTCAACCTTCCTGAAGAGAAACCTATAGGTTAAGTGATAATGATGACAATAATAACACATTTATACAGTGTCTTATGGCTCACTCATAAATTATCTCCTTGATTCCTCACCAAGGCCCTACGTGGTAGGCAAATTACCCTTTTTCAGTTAATGAAACTGAGGTTCAGAGAGGGGTTGGAATAGTAGTTCAAGCTCACATAACTACTGTGTAGTATGGTTGATGCTTAAATTCAGAGGTCTAAATTTGATTCACAATATTTTTGGCCTCTTTTCACTTTATCCCACTGCCTAGTATTTATTATTCTTGCCTTGCAAAAATGAGGAGAGTCTTTGGACAGTCAGAGGCTACAGAAAAGCTTCAGCTTACATTAGCGGAGAAGCTATGGCAGTCGCCCCTGGAAACAGCTGCTTGGTACCTCGCCATCCGCTCCTTCAGGGAGACCACTTCCTGGAGATCGGAGGCACTCTGGCTCCCAGCTGCACTGCCTCCGTGCTCAGGAGGGCCAACAGTCCCTGAAAGAAAATGGAGCATGCTCAGCTATGTGTCAGGCTTGATAAGTAAGTATGAACACCTCATAAACAGGGAAGGTGTTTAAAAAACCTAGTATCAAAAATGAGACTGTAGTATATTATGTTATTTATTTTATTTTTTTATTTTGATAACTGGGATCGAACTCACGACCTCCCTCTTGCCAGACACTTATGCTGCTGAGCTAAACTCCCAGTCCATATCATATTATTTTTAATGTTTTACAATCACTCTCTTTTCTTCAAACTTTCAAGCAAAGCTACAAGATGATTGTGTAGGAGCAAATACTTACATAAACATAAAAATTCCCTCCCTCTTACTCCGGCAATTATTATGATGGGGAATAGCTATTTATTAATAGATATGCAATGTTAAAAATAAATATTCCTCAAGCATTATGTGTTGTAGTTATGTGAATATTGTGAATATTCTAAATATTGTGTAACTTACTTATCTAGCAGCCTCATGAGGTAGGTGCTATTAGTCTCTCAAGTTTATTTAGGAGGGAACAGAAGTTCATAGCAGTTATGAACTCCAAGACTGCACAGTTCCCAAGTGGCAGATTTCAATACACTTAGACTAAATCTTTATCAAGTCAACAAATTTAATTCTTGCCTCAACATCCAACTCTAAAGGTAATATATTTAGCTAAAATATGTGAGTACTGCAAGAATTATAGACCATGGAATTTTTTCTTTTATTTACAGAGGCATATGTTACATAAGAAAAAAGTAATCATATTTTTAAAATGAGCTTTGTCATAACTCATTGCAGAAAGTCTGATATTTTCCCATTTAAGCCATCCGCCTGACAAAAATAGATGCTGGTAGCAATTATACAACTGGGAAATAGCAAAGGAATATTTGTTTGATCACAAAATAATAGTAGATGGAAAGTTCGTAGAGACTGGCAAGTCTGATTCAATAGAACTCAATCCTTCTAAGGGTAAAGAAACATAGGCCTGAATACTTCTTAATGTAAAAAGTCTAGGCAAATGCTTAGAGAATATAATTATATATATCATTGTTTACATGATTCTATAAGATTATTTAGTTTATATATGCCAGGACTGGTATCAAAACCAGATATCCTTGTTCAAATTGGGGCTCCTTGCTATGTTATCATTCTGCTTGATGGTTTACTATTCGGTGTACATGATTTTTATTCCAAAATCATTTCAAGAGCTCTTTCTTGGGCCAATCAGTGACTGGTAAGGAGTGCACACACGTGTGTGTGTGTGTGTGTGTGTGTATTCATGTACTGCGTATTCTCATCCATCCATACTCCTGCCTTTCACTGTTATGAACAATAGTGTCTGCTACTCATGGGGTCAGGCTTTTCAGTATACTTTATCTCTTGGATTGGTTGGATACAATCATTGTGAACCAAAGTTCAAACAACCAGGTAGTAGAAAACCAGAACACTCCCTGCTTCTCCTCAAACCTCAGTCTCCACACTGAACCTTCTTAGTGGATTGTTTGCCTTTTTTATTAATAAAAAAGTTCAGCTATGTAATGATAGTTGAGAACAGCTTTCGTGGCTCAGAAAAAATTCAAAATTATTTGCCTCTTGTTTCATAGAGATTTCTCATTCAAATACTCACTTTCATATGCTTTAATTAAAATTGCAAAACTAATTTATTTCGCATGTTATCCAAAATGAAAAATATAAAGGAATCAGAAGTTGTATTAGATGAATGTTATGATTGTATTACATTGATAAATTCTCAGTAACAAATATTAGCTAGCTTTGAGATTCACTTTTTATCTACACTTCCTGTCCATACAAAAGACCACTATTCCAATTGATCCTGGTAAAAGGAAGAGTCCCACAAATCTCTGAGAGGCTTCTATATGCTAAAGAAAAGATATTTATATATTTCCATGTGGATTATCCACCTACTTAGCTAAATTTATGTTAAACTGTACTATTCTTACTTTATTATGAATGAACTCTATATAGTTTTGATTGAATATGTCCCCTAATTTTTTTTTTTTTTTTGGTACCAGGGATTGAACTCATGACCTCACACTTGCCAAGCAGGTGCTTTTAACACTGAGCTAAATCCCCAGCCCCATGCCCTAAAATTTTTATACATTAATATACAAATTTTATTTTGTATACTGTTTAGAAGTGTTCATTTACTTATATCGACAGAAACTCATCCTGTTTATTTTTGCTACAATTTGCACATCGTATTTATTTTTCAGATATTAAATTCGTATCATATTTCAAGGTATTGGAAATATCAAAGGCTATGGTTCAAGAAATAAGTGGCTTCAGTATTAAGATATTTGTATCCATAACTCAGATATTTTAGTTTGATCATAAAAAAGACTCAACATTTTAATGTGTCTTCCCGATATTTTCTTTTACTTTTGCTTTCCGTTCCCCCCACCCCCATCAGTAACTCTAGACTCTTACAGAGTCACCCAGTAAAAAAATTACGAAGGAGTTGTATCCATATTGTTTTCTAACCTTCTAAGTCAATGTGTGTCTGTTTCTTCCTGGGGAAAGCAAGGCTATGATTCCTGTTTAATTTACTCTAATGGAGTTAATTCACATCCTTCTAACTTGGTGCAGATAATACCTGCTGTGAATTTTCAGGTGGACAGGATAGCCCTTCCCTTAGGGATTCTGGGGAAGAAGAAGATAGCAACATAAGGGATCCAACCTTATAATGCCCATTTCAAAAAATTTGGGTGAATTTGAATTTGAGGAGCACTATCAAATGAGTTTAGAATGTTTTTATTTGAAAGAGAAAGGAGACAGGAGAACAAATGAGGATGCTTTCTGTCATGCAAAACCTACAGTAAAATATGGAAGGATGAAAGCAATCAGTGTGCAAACATAAGAGGAGAGAAAAAGCTAAAAAACCGAAGTGCTCTGTGGAAAGGAAAAGAGGAAAAATACATTTTCCAGGCGATTATTTTGTTTGAAAGCATTATAGATATTAATATTGCACAATGATGGAAGTTCCCTGTCTCTTGAGTTTGCTGCAAGTAATTCATTGTACATATAAGTAAACAAAAATCCAAAGAAATTCAGTAGACTCCACTAAATTTCCAGTTAATAGCATGGCTGTGTGTCATGGTTTATACCTAGACGTCTCCCCAGAGACTCACACTCTTAGGTGGGGCTTTGGGGAAGTGACTGAATCATGATTGTGGTACTCATCAATAGATTAGTTCACTAATGTGTTCATGGCTAAGTAATTGGGAGGTGAAGCCTGGTTAGAGGAGGTGGGTCACTGGGGCCTGGCTTGGATGTGTCATTCTCTCTTTCTCTCTTAATCTCTCTCTCAGCTTCCAGCTGTGAGCTCTTTCTTCTCTGCATCCCACCTTCCTTGGAGCCTGCCAACTATAACCTGAAACCTCTACAAACTGGAAACCCAGATAAAATTCTCCTCCTCACGGTTGTGTGTCTGGTCAGTAGTTTGTTTCACCCATTAGAAAGTCACTTGGTCACTGTTTAGAATCTATCACACACTAAGTACGGAGTGCTTTTATGTATTTTTTGTTTTACAAACATAATTGGTAGGTCATTAAAAATATTCTTTGTGAAATAAAATATATTCCGTGAAGCGGAAGTAGCATATAGGTAAGTAATTTGTAAGAAAATGAAATACTAAAAACAACAAGATGTTATCATTACAATAGTTAGATATCAAAGATAGAAATTTCTTTTATAAAAATTCTGAAATTCTTTTATTTTTAATTGTAAAAATTCTTTAAAAGGTATTTATTGATAGTTTTACAAAGGAAGCTTATTTGAGAAACATAAAATTTTGACAAACATTTAGTATGCACAAGATTTGGAAATTCTTGTGGAAAAGATTGGTTATAATTTTTAAAAAATATAAGTACTTGTATAATACAACTAGATCCAACTTATTATCACAATCATTATCACCCTTCTTCTTCTTAGTAGTATAAAATATTAGTATTTCAGTAGAGAGGATTAAATCAGGGAGTGACAAACTGTACACCATGGCTTTCTATTTTGTTTTGTTCTGTTTACAATTTGGACACAGTCTCCCTGAGCTGCCCAGGCTGGCCTCAGACCTGCCAGCCTCCTGCTTCATTTGCCACAGTTGCTGAACTCTCAGGCTGTGCCCCGCACCACATCTGTGGCATTATTATTTTTTAAAATCACAAAACACCATACGACTAGAATTCTACCTTCCCAATCCTCAATCTATGATTTTTTCTACTATTAAAAAAAAATCAATCAATCAATCAATAAAATTTTCCCATGGCACGTACATTGGCTTTTTGAATTTTACTTTCTATGGAGAGTCCCTGCTTAAAGCACTTTCCAAGAGCACAAGGATACAATGTTTATCAGCAGAATCATCGTCCTTTTTTGAAAAATTTGTCACACATCTGCAATCAGTCATGGAAGTGGCTGTATACTCACCCTTCTGTGTTTCCTTGGAGGTGATAAAATAATAACTCTTAGGTGTCAGAGACAAAATAACAAGAATAGTCAGTGTAGCTAATATACCCTGGAATTTTCTAATTTTATAACTTCTGTTATTTATAGGAGAATTGGTATCATACACAGACAGATATCATGAGATATTTCAGAAGGGTCATTGCTACATTTGTTATGAACTGTGCTAACCATTTCCTTCAGGAAATTTCAAATTTGGAATTCAGCAGCATATAAAGATATGTTCATACAACATTAAGAAATGACAAGCCTATTCTTACATCTCATAAACAACTATCTAAAAATCTGAAATGAGTTATAAGAGCTTCACAGTGTAACAATTTGGTAATAAATGTCAACAGCTTGATAGAGAGACTATATTTCTCAAAAATAATGACAGAATAAGAAAAATGCCAGGCAGAAGATTCCTAAAGTGGCAAGGATCACAAAACCAAGTACTTTGTCACTAGCTTATTTCTAAAGACAGAAACCAGATTTCATTTTTCATCATCTCGAGAGTCTTGGGAGCTGCTAAGTTGTCTAGGACTGAACTTTGCACCCTCCTGCATCAGCCTCCTAGTGTGCTGGGCATATAGTCATAAGCCACCTCTCCTGGCTACATTTTTTAAAAGTTAGTATTTTTTTATTGTTTTCCATTATTATTTATTATTATTATTATTATTTTTTACATTTTAAAACAGTATTTTTATTACTTTCTATTATTATTTATTATTATTATTATTTTCTACATTTTAAAACAGTATTTTTATTACTTTCTATTATTATTTATTATTATTATTATTATTTTCTGAATGCAGAAGACATATTTCCACACTGTAGCTATGAATAAACCTATTTTAAAAGGACAATTTCATAACAATGTAATTGATGTCATTGTTTGAAAGATAAATATTAAATATGAGGTGTTTTAGAACTATCTTATTCTAGCATTGTTTAAAGATTTTTGGAATTGTCATATTGTCTTCTTTTTTGCCTAATGTGGATTATGCAAAAGTGTAAAGTAAAGCAGAAAATACTTTGAACTTTTGTCTAGTACTACTTGTTAGTGCCTGGATTGGGAACCTCCTATTAGTCACGGCCGGTTTTCTACTGACTGAGGTGGAACGGCGAGAGTTGCAAGCGATGAGAAAAGAACTAAAAAAAATTAAAAGTATTAAAGTATTTAGAAGAATTAAAATGCATATGGAAGATAGTAAGTAGAATAATACATGCTGCAGAAAGAAAATCAGTAGCATGAGCAAGAATATGAAAGAAGATGGAAAAGTGGAAAACAGCCAAATCTAAACTACAGATAGTGCAGTGTGCAATTCGGGAAATGGGAAGAACAAATAAGATATAATAGAAGAATTATACTGTTGAAAATGAAATTTAGACTGAAAATATTTTCCATAACTTAGAATAAAGTTAAACACACCAATGCATTGGCAAATACTTGTCAACATCTAAATTTAAGGAAAAGATAAATGTTACAATAATACAGACATGAAGAGTTCCTAGATAAAGAAACAACATTCAGATGTTTTTACAATGTTATTATTATTTTCCCTACACTGAAAGCTGAAGGGAATTCCAGAAACAGTGTGAGTTACTGAAATTTTAGGTTTGTGAAGCAAGGATTTTGTATGAATTTGAGTTGACAGCCATGTGAAAGACAACAAAAAGTCAAACACAGGCCATATAATAACAAAAAACAGTGGAAAAGGAAAACAAAGCCTCAAACACTATAATACTTTAATATGTGATACACACCAAGGCAAGTATTTTTTATTATCCAAGTTATCATTGAACAAACTTCACACTGAAAGAGGAAGATAAATAAGTTCAACCATATATTATGGGCAAGGAATAAACCTAAAGTAAAATAGAACTTAAAAAAATACTGAGCAAAAAATTACCAGGCAAATATAAATGAAGAAAGGTTATTATGACTAAGTCCATTCAGGCAAAGTATCCATATAAACGAATTAGACCGAATGAGCGAGGCCACCATTCTATTGCTACCATCCTACTACAAAGTCATAACAATTACAGACTACTATATGCTGATTAGGACAGTTCAGAGACATAAAAAGGCCATCAGAAATACAACAGAGAAATTTACAGGTGAATAACTATAAGACATCTTCCATCTTTAACAGAAGAAATTGTAAAATTAAATTATTTGAATTGTACAGTGAATAAGGTTTAGAATAATTATTCATTAATCTTCATCATACATTGCTTACACAAAGCAAAAGAGACATTCACTACCCTCCAGAGCCTCAGTCTAGAGAGTGAAAAAGAGAGAGACAGAGACAGAGAGACAAAGAGATGGAGATATGGAGAGAGAATCTTGATGTGATATTTTCCTGGTTTGTACAGATGAGTTGGGAACAATGGGGAGGACATAATATATCTGCAGTGTCAATGGGAAGGGGTCAAGGAAAGCATCCCAAGAAGCAGAAATTCTTCACTGAATCATAGAGTTGAGTTAGTCACATGAATCTATGTAAGAGAGAAAGATGCAGAAATCACGAAACTATAGCACCACCAAGAAACTGTATGGGGTAAACTGGGTAATGATTTTATGGAAAATTTTAAGAGATCTTAGTCTCACAGCATACAGCAAATGGAGTACCAGTTGGGCTAAAATTGAAATATTTTGTAAGGTGAGGATAGTCGTTAGAGAAATGTAAGTAGTTCACAAAATGATTTAAGCTGGATTTTCTGAATTCAAATATTCAAAGTAAATGATCTTATAAAAATTATAGGAGAAAAGGAAAACTGAGATGGAGCAATTATATATGGGCAATAGTAAGTAAGTGTTAATTAATAATAGGGACAACTCAGAAAAATGCCAATATTTTGAGATATGGAGAGAGAACTTGCAATATCATTCACAAGTGAAAAAATTAGTGAATACCTAAAAGGACATTCTATGTGTCAAGTATTAGTCCGTTTCATGATCTTAACCACACTAGAGATAGAGATGGTTTGTACTTTTATCTCCATTTTATAGATGAGAAAATAGAGGTGTGGAAGGTTATACAACTTGGTCCATGTTAGGTGGCTGACTTACTTCTCAGCTGGAAGGGAAGCCAAGTTTTCATACTCCAAGGACTTATGGCTTAACTCCAGTTCTACCTTGCTTCTTAAGAAGCACAAGTTTCCAAAACAAGTTCTCCCTGCTCCCAGTAACTGGTGAAAGTTAAGTTCAAAAAAGAAAGTGATGCCTTTTTCTGTTGCAAACTGATCAAACTATGTATATAACAAAAAATATTTTAAAAATTCCTATATGCTGATCTAGCATATAAACCCAACTCACAAGAATTTATAAAGTTTAATAGCAACTTAAACTGATTAGTAAGAAAAAAAATCCTAGAATGTAATTAATGTTTTCTTTGTAATTTGCTAAGATCAATCAAGAAGCCTTTATGTAGTCTCCCCCCACCAAGGGATCAAGTGGAATCCACCCGGGCTGCAGCAATCCTAGATGTCACCTGGGAGAAGGCCAGGCTGCTTTCAGGGACACAGTAGTGGACATACTATTTTATTCTGGATGTGTTATAAAGAAGTGAACTGTTTATTACTTGGAAAATTGATTCAGAATTGAGTTGGGAGAGTGATTAAACTCTATCAAAACTAAATATATGACTTATAACCAGAGTTGGATTTGTGCACAGGCCATGATACCAATAGATGCATCATAAGCTCAGGGCCATTAGCAGGAATAAAATTTTCTATAATTCTTAATATTTGCATATCCCTTGGCTAATAAGAAAATTCATACCTTTTAAACATTCAAAATGCTGCTGCCAAGTTAAATTTGTAATCAATTTGAGTTTTTAACATTCTTATCCTCATTTGAGTGTTATAAAATTGAGATATAGGAGAATAAAATGAAAAAGTAAGTGTAGAGCACAGTCCTGCACTGATTCGCAGATTTAGAAAAATAATAAACACAGAGAAGAAGGGCAAAGGAATAAAACAAATGGGAGCAATGCCATGCTCGTGTGAAAGCTATCTTGTGGCATCCTTCCAGAAAGAACAGAAATCCTTTGTTAAACTAATCTCTTTATGATCCTATTTCCTTGTTACCTTTTCTGTAATCCATCCATTCTGATTACTGTGCTGTGCTTTTTTCATTAACAAATGCATACATCTCGTGGTGAAGAAAAAGAGTAGCTCGCTTCCTTACTAACCCTTCCCTCGCCACCGTTCTCCCTGTTCACCGCATGCTGGGAGAGACCGTTTGTAGCTAGCTTCCTCTCATGGAAAAAAAGAGCAGATGGAGCATTGTTAAAGACAGAACTTTAGTTATTCCATATATGTTCATATCCCAGTCCCCAAAGCCTATTTTATATTACTTTACATGATAAATACGTTTTGAGAATGTGATGAGGTTAAGGATCTTGAGGTGGGAAAATTACCCTGGATTCTCCAGAAGTGGGTCAGTATAATTATAAAGGTCCTAATAAGAGAAAGAAGGAGAAAGGAGAGCAAGAGAGTGAGAGAGGAGATGTGATGACACAAACAGGAGAGCAGGTTGGGGTGAAATACTGCTAGCTTTGAAGGTGGAAGGAAGCAGTATTGGTGATCAGCTCCAAGAAGCTGGAAACCCAAAGGAAACTGATTTTCCTGAACAATTCCAGAAATACTTGAAATGATTTTGGTGCAGTGAAACTCCTTGTTGACTTTGGGCCCCCAGAACCATAATATAAATCCATACTATGTAATGTTCTGGTATGATAAGTTTGCTAACTCACCAGTAGGAAACCAATGTAACCATTAACATGTACCTATACATAAATCTGTCCCAGTCAGAAATCACACCTATTAGATTTTTCTTAAAGTACATTTCACTTTCAGCTTTTTTCAAATTACACCACTGTATATAAATCAACTACTGTTGTTAGAGATATCTTTGAAATGACTTGTCATGCACTGAAGAAATGTCTCTCTCTCTATATATATGAATATATATATATATATATATATGACTCTAGTGTCCATCTAGAGTCTAATCTCCATAAGTAACAGAATTGCTATTCCTAGTAGTAGTAACTTCTTGTTTCATAGAATTGGCAACAGTTTTCTGCAACTCAGCTCACAGAAAGTACTTCTTGTAGTAGAAGTTATTAATAGAATTTAATAAAAAATTTGACAATAATTAGTATAAAAATATTGCTAGTTTGGGCCTATCTGAACATTTAATCACACAAGGGTTAAACATTTTTAAAATTAATTGCTTAGCTAGAGAATTGACTAATTAAAAAATCAATAATTGAATAAAATAATTTAAGTTTCATCAAAATGGTCAAATAAATTAGAACCATTAAATATCTGTAGAGGATGCATATTTTTAAAGGATAAATCTCTTGTTGGCTGCTTCTCTGGCACAGAAATATGTAGCCTTCTGTTAATGAGTATCTGTTATGTGTTAATCATTTTACATGTAATATACCATTAATTCTCTTAACAACCATATCTGGTATGTGATTTATTCCCATTTTACTGGTGAAGAAACAATGATTACAACAGAATTAAATTTTAAAAAATGACAAAGCCTGCTGGCTTTGATGGTGGAACTTGCATACAAGTTTATTGAACTCCACACAATCTCTTTAGGTAGACATAGTTGCCCTAAAATATAACATAATGTCTAAGTAAACTTTTAATTAAGGTTGTGAATTAAAGGCTTCCTGCTTTCTAAATAGCTGCACATAGATACTTCCTAAATATTTATATCAGTGTTATCTAGAGATAGGTCAAAGGAAAACCATATGCCAAACTTCTATAGATTTAAGTGGTTCCTTTACATTCTTATAAACTTGAGAGTAGAATTAGAAATAAAAGTAAACTGTTCAGTTCTATATGCAAGCTTTGAACCTTGTAGAGATCAAATTTGAGAAGGGGTTTTGGTACATATCGAAGTGAACAGAGGAAGGAAAGGACTTGGTCCAAAAGAAGAAAAATGGAAAGCGTGGGCTACTGATTTCATTTTCTAGTAACTTATTCTGCTGTAGGGGATGGGAGGCATAAGGGATTTCCCATTTTTAGATCTGTCCCCCAGTATACACTGAGGGTATTACACACACTCTTCTCTTTGGGCTTTAGTTGTATATTCATTTAACAAACATTTACTTTCCATATCCTGCCCAACAATCATATTGCTAGAGATTGTGGACAGATTAATCACCCTTACATTTGGTCATGAGCCACTTGAAAGAAGAAAAGAGAAACACTAGAGATTGTTCAGATACATGGCATCTTAAGAAATGTTGATCTAACTTTCTTTATAAAACCAGAAATCAAAGTCTGTATCATCTCAGTGTTCATTTCTGGATAAAACAAGTTTCCAGATGGCTGGTCCTTCTGAGGAAACCGGTATGTCTGGAGGAGCTCCCAACGTACCCTCCTTATTTGTGTTATCTTGACAAACTTGGTGGCAAGCACTACCCATTTCCACCGTTGTCCCACAACCCATTTATGTGCACTGAGATGAAAATAGATGAAAATGAATGAAGTCCAAACAGATAGAAAGGATTGAATGTCACTTGTAGTCTCTGAGGGGTTGAATTTCTCTTTCAGTTCTCCCATCCCAGAAATAAGCAGTTCACTCTGCTTTGTTCTCCACATTGAAAATCACACTTCTAATTGTGCCAAATGACACTTATAGTGCATCTGGAAGTCCCTTGTTCTCACTTCTTCTTCCACAAGCTCCTCCAGGACAGGTTTGTAAGCCTATGGTGAAGAGACAGACACACAAGGGACAAGCCATCATCTCTGGAGCCACGTGTCTGATTTCTAGTCTGTTTCTTCCACTTACTGTTTGACTTTCAGCAAGTTGCTTACCTCTCTAAGCCTTCTTATTTCTTATTTATTTAATGGTAATGATAATGGAATGTACAGAGATGGTCACTTGTTTGGTGTCAATGAAATCTTTTCAAAGTGAAGACTTACACTTATATTCCACATAGTAAATAATGAACGTTTCCATCATCTCCCCCAAATTTAAGGAGTTTTAAAGTAATGTTTCCCCAAATTTCAGTAGTCAGTAAATAGCTAGAACAGAACTTGACTCTAATTCATGTGAATCTAAACTCTTTCCTCCTCTACAGAGGTTATTTCATTTCTCTTTATAAGCCAACTTTCTTCCATGATGACTGAAACAAAGAGAGCACAAGATATCATGAAAGAGTGGATAATTTCTGGGTGTGATTGGACAAGGAAGGAAGCGTAGCCCTATTCATGTGGCTGCAGTATTGGAGAAAAGAATATACAACAGAAAAAAGTCACCATCAGTGTATGTGACGTTCAACACATCGCTTAATCAGTGCTTAGTACTAGAGAGTGACCTGCTAGTATTTCACTAGAAAGCAACATGAGTGCCCCCAGAAAATGTAAAGTTCATGACGATCGCCTTAGGATATCAAGTTTAGGGACAAATCTACTCTTTAGTGTCCAAAGGAGTCTCCATGGTTTCCTCTGCTCTATGTATTTTCTATAAAACTGTAGATGTATCACTTAAAAAAGTTACTCATTAAAAAAATTATTTTTTCTATGGAGTCTCTAAGCAGAGGGTTTGGCATGGTGAATTTTCCTAGGCCAGCCAAGTGATAATGACTGGGTCCCTCTCTAAGTCTTTGTCATCTTCTGACTATTACCAAAGGAATCCAGGAGGAGCCTTTGTTTATAATGTGTCATAATGCCTTTCTAAGTATCCTATATTGCAAAACTTGGTACTGTGGGAAAAAAAGCACCTTTAATGAGGAAGCATTATTACATTTAATTACTCTGAATATGGATATTCTTTCTAGTTGAGTGCTTTTTCTATTTATATTGAATTCTGTCCTCTTTTGAAATTCTGTTTTAGAAAATATCAAAATCTTACCATTCTGCATTATTCCATCTCTTACTGAGCTGCCATCTTTTCTGGTATAAATTCTTCTTCTAACTTCTTTGTTCCCCAGGGCACTACTTTTTAAAATTTATATTTACTCATTCCTGTTTTTCTTACATTTCTCTGGGATTCTCCATTTTTCAAATTCTACTTTCTGGGTGATTTCCTTTCTAGGTGGAAGATGCCTGTGAAAAGAATTGCATCTTCTTTCCGTGTTTCAGGGTTGGAATCAAAAGTTGAGACAGAGGAAGTAAATGAGCTTATCACCCTAGGCCTGGAGACAGTCACAAAGCTAATCTATGACTCACAGTGAATGTGCCTGCCTCTTTAAGACTGCAGCACTGGAAGCCTCTGGAAAGCACAAAAAGCGATCTTATTCAGAAGCAGGTCATTGGTAGATGAATATGTATATGTATAAGAGCTTAAAACTTGTCTTTTCCTTAAGAAAATTACAAATTTTCCTGTCTCACATCTTTGTAAAATGCCACATGAAGCTAGTTAATATGTACTGTTTTCTTTTATTCCAAGCATGTTGTTAGTATTTAAAAGATCAAAAAATAAAAATACAATGAAATAGAGTGGAACCTTTAATAATCTGCAACCTTGAAAAACCATTTGCTAGTAGGCCCATCTTTAAGTTATCTGAGCACAGAATTAGAAAAGTTAAGTATTTACTGTTACTTAAATAATTTCTGTGCTAAAAGCATCCTGGAGTGTTCAGATCTGTTTTTAGGAATTTCCAAGTTATCACCCTCTTCCTAACTTTCTCTTCTTCCTAGGATAGCATCCAAAATTTATTAGGACAAAGAATATTAAAAGAAAGCCCAAATAATAAAACCCTAACTTTAACCAACTTAGACATAGATGTAGTGGCAAATTTTCTTCTATTTATAACATTTTTCCTTTGAACAATAGAATGTATGTTAAATTGATTCAATTTTATCTTAGAGAAATTTTGTCTCTGAATTTGTACAAACTTTTTAATGATTATGCATAAATTCTTCCTGAAAATGCTTTCTGTAAGCCTACAAGCTGTGGCATACTATGATTTTTGTTTTCTTTTGAATGTAATGAGTGATAGACTTAGTCAAAGGAAGGAAACCTCACAAATTTCATACTTTTCTACTGAAAATTGTTTCAAAATGTTAAGTAATCAAGGAGAAAATAAAAATGCCTCAATAATGTAATCCTATTTAGTAAGTAAGCTATTCTTCTGAAGGTAAGTTTGCTCTTTTAAAGTAGTAATATATTTTGAAATATTCTACACAAAGCCTTGAACATATTCAAAATATTTTGCCTTTAATCATTTAATTTAGGTAGGATGGTAAAGTACTAATGGCAAATCAAAATGTTAAGAATTATCATGGGGTATTATTTGTCTTATCAAAGCTGTATGTTTTTCTACTGTGTTCTAAAATAAAAGATAATTGGCATCTTGTTCCAATGCTTATAGTGTCAACATTGCTTTCTGATTACTGTCTCCTAAGTTGGAAGATACTGGATAATGTTGTACATACTCTAACCAAGATGTTTAAAATTTGGAGAAAGAATTTTTGTATATTAAAGCTATGGTAATTTCTGTGTATCAAAACTTTGAGTCAATCTCATGCTTGGTTATGGTTATAATCTCTCTCTTGTCACTGTTAACATGACCTAAATACCTTTTGCATACAAATATGCAGCATGTAATTTCAAAAAAAGGAGATGATGTCAGAGTTCTAATGATATGCTGGTACTAGGAACAGTCCAAAGAGTGGACTGTAATTTAAGTCTTCACTGCTTAGGATACACATAGAGTGCATAGTTAGTAGGTCTCATCATCTCTTAATTTATTTACAGCTATTCATCTTTAAAAAATTGATATGGGTCTTTAATCTTTCCCCCAGATTCAAAACATAATCTCATAAGTGCATTATAAGTGGAGGAACTCATTTTATGCTGTTTATTTAACTTGTTTTCAAAGGGGGTGAAATAAAAAAAAATCAACTTTTAAATGTTATTCAAAATGAAATGTTTTCTTTTCCACACACGTTAAGATAGTAACATCTGTGAACAACAAAGAATTTAATTAACACTTGCAAGCAAAGTTTTCCTAGACCAATGGTATTTAAACTCAAATGTAAAAGAAGGTGAGGAGAGAAAAGATCAGTGGGGAACAGGCAAATGCAAAGAGCAATAAAAAGTTATTATTACTTGGGCTGCTTTTCAAAATTTCACATGAAATTCATCCTTTACAACTTTAAAGAGATTTATATTTCCTAAAATCTTTTCTTTTCTGCACTAAAAGCCTTGAGTGATCGACTTAGTTTGATCTCTCACTACTACCTTAGGACAACTAAAAGGAAGTCAGATGGTAAAGATACACAACTTTTTCTTTCTTTTCAAAGTTATTTTAAAAAATTTAGACATTTCTTTATAACTGTAGATTGTCAATCACTTGCCAGTAACTCAGTATCAGCTTTTTATCTTTAAATCCAGCAGTACACAAAACCAAATTTATCATAACTGCAGGAACACTCTCTTAGAGTCATCAGCTTACAGCTTGGTAACACATTACATTGTCACAGTGTCCAGAAATGGTTCATTGGCCCTCGGTGGGGGAGGGGGATGTAATAGAGCATTTGTAAGAAATATATGTATGTATTATTCCTGATAACGAGAGGCAGTGTTTTCCTTAACATTTTGTTAAAACTGGTTATTAAACATTCATTACCTGGAATTGAAATTTTTTTATTTTCAAGAAACAAACTGATGTTTTAGACTAATGTGACCAGCTTCAAAATTACTTAACATTTAATATGGCATATATGCAGTTTGTGTCCACTGAGCATTTATGGAATAATTTTGTCTTGAAATAATATTGTAAAATCCCACACTGATCTTTTCATGGTTGTTGCTGACAGATTTTCTTACCTCCTTTGTCTCATCTTTGTTTAAAGAGTAGAAAACAAATTTAAAATTCTGCAACAGAATTTATTAAGCAACTCGGAGAAGTTATGTGGAAGTTGATATCAACGCTTCCAGGAGATAGCAAAAATAAATCCCTGTCTGAATCTGTGAGTATACCACAATTAAATCCAGCTCATCCTCCCAAATTCTCAGCAGGGCACCAAACGAACAAGTGAAAATTAGAACTGTGCAAGAATGTTTGCTTGGAAAGTGAAACCAGTCAACTTGGGGCTGTCTGCCAAATTTAATTTCTGCCAGAACTCTTGTTATTACATAGCTAGAGAATTCAATTAGAAAAAGGTTTTAAGTAAAAAATTCCAAATACGTTCATGTTCTCATCACATTCTACTCCAGAAGAAGAAAACTAATCTCCTTGGTCCAGTGAACTGAGTCCACACAGAGCACACAGGCACCAGGGCACAGATACACACACACACAAACACACACACACACACGCATGCACGCACGCATGCACACATACACAGAAGCACACACACTTTTCTTTAGAGCACCATGTAATCAGGTGCACTTGCCTCCTTGTTTTATGAGACCTCTGTAGGTTTTCACGGTGTCCCAGTGCACTCTTGTGTTGGAAGCCAGCCAAGGAAAACAGATGTGGTGCTCAGCCCCTGTTCCCATTCACTAGAAGTACAGGGCCCCGGGAAAATGTCATAAACCTCACCAAACCTGACTCTTGGCTGCCATAAAAGAAAGTATCACCGAAGGAAGAATTTAAAATGCTGATGCTTTACAGCACTTTCTGCATCATTGCTCCTAAAACGTCGAGCCTGAGCATGAAGTTGGCCAGTGGCTCTGATCAGGTGCAAGTAGCACACGTCTACGGTGGCCTGTCTTTGCACACACAATCACACAACTCCTGACAGCCAGACAATTATATTCGCCAGCACTGTATCCTCAGCATTCATTTCCTGTCTTACATCAGCTCTCTTTCGCCTTTGTTATGCTCTATGTACGACTCTGGTAACTAACCCTTTATTTCATGTGGCCAAAACCTTTCAAATTCAACATGGCTGTTTTTCTTAAATTGCTCACATACTAATGTTTATTCTCACATTTTTCAGTAGTATATTAAAATAGAGAACATCTAGGATTGTCAGTGATAATAATGAGTGTAATAAGAAGTCATTTAAAAGGAAATGAAATGATTGTTGAGTATTAGCATACATACAAAATTAGGAAGCTTTGTCTAACACACACATGTGCATGTGCACACACACCCTCACACACTCACACATAGCACTTTAGGACTGGAAATAAAAAAAGACCTATGATGTACACCTGTGATCTCAGCATTCAGGAGGCTGAGGCAGGAGGACTGCCATGAGTTTAAAGGCAGCCTGGACTGCACAGTGAGTTCAAGACCAGCCTGAACTACAAAGCAAGATCCTGTCTGAAAAAGAAAAAAAAAAAAAAAAAAGCAGACTGTGTAAAGTCTGAAGTGGCTTTAGTGAGGCAGATTTAGAACAAAATATAAGAATGAATGTGTCAATGTGAGCTGTACTGCTAAAGTTGGCAATAAGGTCCAGACTGAGTGGGCATTAGACTGGCATAGCTTTGTTAGGGTCTCAACATGACCCCTGAAATCTAGGGCAAGGAACTTTCCAGACGTAAGGCTTGGATTCAGCTTTTATTATGAAGTATATGCTCTTGTCCATTGAAACTTGTCCCTCTCACTTCTGACCTTTGATTTGTTTTCCTGCTTGTGGTTTAGCATCACCTCTTGAATCTGAAATGCTGCACCATTTTACTGACCTCTTTGTTTTGATTTTTTTTTTTTTTGCTTTTTCTTCAACCAGTGTATTTTCCTTTGCCTTTTCTAGTTTGTATTCCCAAGATAAGCAGTTTGATCTGCCAGGTCAAACATTGAGTACATCTCTCCTGAATAAGTGTGAGTTTTCCTCCCATTTTTACTTAGCTACTGTGGGTTGATCCAAAACAGAGAGAGAGAGTTGGGGCATACAGAGTTGGAAGGGGATATGGGCATGAGATGCTGAAATGGAGTGAGTATGCTGAGGTTCCAGATCCATCAGCAGTGAAAAGAACCAGTGGAAAACATTAAGAGAGAGAAAATTGTGAGGAAAGAAACTATTTTGATTCTACAGACTAGGTCAAAATAGGGACAAGGTTTGAAGTGTGCTGTGAGTAGCTATGTCGGAACCGAGAGCCATTAGGGTTTAGGTGATTGGTGACTTTAGCTCTGTGCGTCTATGTGTGATGTGATGCTAGTCACGTGAGAATAACAGAAAGATTATTTTCACAAAGTGCTGTCATAAATATAATGGAAAGAGGGAACCTAATATATTTCTACAATTCCCGAGGGAACAGAGATTTTTAATTTAACATGAAAAAGACATTTGTGAAATATAAGGATTCTGTTAACAACAGAAAAAACTATTAAGCAAGATAATTTTCTCTCTTAAACAGTTTTTACTATGTTGCCATTTTGAACATTCAACATACAGGATGATTTGGTATTCATATTCAAATCTGGATCCCAGAGGTTATATTAGTAATGATTTTTTATACTAGCATCATATACTAACTAATAATGATTTTATTGCTATGTAACATTTACTATGAGCCAGGCACTTACTATGTGCCAAACAGTAAAGTTTAAGTCACTTTACAAATATAAATTTATTTAAACTTCCAAATACTCTGTAGGACAAACACTAGCATCTCTATTTTCCAATGAGGAAATGAAGTAGAGTTGTTAATTTTCCTAAGGTCAACCAGGAGGCAGGCGGGCAAGCCAGAATTCAAACTCAGGCAGCTAATTTTAAAAATCCTTCAGTTCATTATGGTCAAACTGAGAAAATTTTTGGTTTCTGTACATAGTGTTATGTGGAATTCATTTGTGATCTCCTCTAGCTCTAGAAGATGATGGTTTGATAATTCTGATAGAGGCTACATTGTACATTTTAAGAATGGTTATATATTTAGGGTCAACAAAGATATTTCAGAAGTTCTTCATGGAAATGGATTTTTTTTTTTTTTGGTACTCTGAATTGAACTCAGGACCTTGTACTTGCCAGGCAAGCACTTGTGCCATTGATTTATCCCCCTGGCACTAGAAGTGGAATTAAAAAGATTAAAATTTAAACAGAAAGATAAGTTATGAAAGCTTTCTACCTTTATGCATTGATCTAAGTGTGATGAGGCTATCAATAATGAAATTTATATATCAGTTCCTGGAACGCCTGTTATGTATCTATTCTTAGAGGATTAATTGTATAGGAAAATTTTACTATTATTATTAAAATTTAGCTTTATATTTTGTCAGTAAAAATACTTGCAAAAACCTGTGTCAGGCTGTCTACTCAGTATCACACAATGAACTAAAATGGGTATCATTATGCATGATACTGTTGATGGTGGGTATTATTTAAGAACCAGTCATCATTCTTTGAATATCATAATAGACTTTGAGGATTTGAAAGAAATGGAGAACATGGAAACACAGGTAGTGGCATGCTTTGCAGAACAAAATACACACACATATACATATATATATATATATATATATATATATATATATATATACACACACTCACACACACACACTACATATTTGGGTGTATACATGAAGATAATGAAGAAAAATCAATAACATAACGACATAGCCCAAAAGTGTGACCAGTTAAGTCAAATGGTGAAATAAAAAGAGTTAAAAATTGAAGTCTGAGATGATTTATTGCTTCTGTTTAAAGATGGGATATTAGAAACTATAAATACTAGCTCTGAATAGAAAATTGCAATAAGTGGACTAGAGATTTTGTGAAATAAAGGGGTGCAAATTAGACACAAACATGTGTTTTCCAAACAGCATTTCTCTGAAATTTCACAGAGGAGAAGTGTGGCTGTTGTCCAGCTCTGGATGATGGAGAGATGATGAATATTGAAATTATTTCTATTTCAGCATGAGTCAGTGACTGAAATCAGACATGACCTAGTACACTTTCATTCCTAAAAATAAATGTTTCTGAGACCTCTAGGACTCAGAGGACTAGCATATTTCCTACTAAAGTTGTCAAGATCCTACTGAAGTCCTGTTCCTACCTTGAGCACCACAGAATGGTGCAGGGGAAAGAAGGAGATGATCAATTTGTTGGTCCCTGGCAGTTGCTTTCCTCTGTGCATCCCTTGCTCTGTCCCCTGAGATCCAACCGGCAATGGCTGCCGGGCCTTATCTTAGTAGCAAAGCAGCTGACTTCTACCTTACATGTGCCCAGGAGAGTGGCTCCGGATGCATGTGAAGAAGAGACAGTCCCTTTTATGTAAAGCTTGCAGTTAGAATCAGCAACCTTTAATCATAAACATAATTTAGTCTTTGCCTTTCCCAGGGCATTCTAACTTGATGAACTCCAACATAAAAAATTAGATAAATCAACAGTGATCCTTAACTTTACAAAGAAATTTTTCACTGTTTCCCTGGAGCACTTAATTGCTATAGCTATTTACAAACTTCTAATTATTTATCTAAATGGCTTACTAGTTAGATAACATAAATCACAAATCTGTCATAATAGGACAGTGCTGACTAAAAACAAACAAAAACCCCAACATAGATATTGATAAATCACCCATGAATTTATAGTGCAAATAAATGCTTTAAGTGTGACTATAGCTATTAACATTCAAATTCAATTAACTTTTAAAAAATCAAATATTTTTACAGGAGATAGTATTTTGATAATTCTGGTCAACTAAAGACACTTTGCATATTTCACAGATGGTTATGGCTCAGGTAAAAAAATATTCTAAAGGACTTTCATAGAAATTAAATAAAAAAGAAAGATTTAGAAAGGGAGACAATTTCTAAATTGATAAATAAATTGACCATTTCCAATATGAAGTCATCACAGTTGAGGTCCACCTGCAATTCTCTGCAATACACTTAAATTCCTCTGAGTGAAAAGTAAAATAACATCATTTGAACATTACTTTTTATTCAATTCACATTTCCTAAATTTATGAAAAGCACTAGGCTTTCATTTAAAACAGTTTTGAAAGTTGAACTGTGATGTTGAACTTGTGTGACATGTAATTTTTGCATTTTATCCCTTTTGATACCTATCCAGTTAACTCATTTAGGAGGACACATAACGACACCTTCAGATTTTAGGAGAAGATGTCATTCAATATTTGACTAAGGAGAAACTAGAGAAACTTCCAAACTGAACTTTGTAGTATTATATTCATTTGAAATTGTGTGCATGCCTAGAACAACTTGGGAATTAATTACTTTTGAAGAACCAGACATATTTAAAGAATTTAGCTGTAGATGACTAATTATCTTGTATACTATTATAAAAATAAAAAGGCAAAGATTGCTTGAAAGTCTGCCAAAAATATTGGTGGAAATTGAGCTGTCTATTATAAGACAGTGGGGATTATCAGGAGGAATCTCATTTGACAAGAAGATGGACAGGAGTGTTCAGTAAAAATAAAAGTGAATCAATCATCACTTTTTGAATTGACTTTTTATCTAACTACATGGATAAGGTTTCCTTTCACACAATTGATCCTTATTTTAAGAGAAACATAAAAAGCAAAATAAAAAGAAACAAAAGGCTGCATTGGAAAAATAAGGCTTTATCAAAATGTACCTCAACTTGTATATCAAGTCATTGGGGTGAAGTGTGGTTGACCTTATGGTACAAAGACCTGCCGAAAACATGTGGCACTGAGAGCTCTAGAGAGCTGGTTCTGGGCTCTGCACTTAAACCTTATCTGAGTTATTGACTAGTGTTCCTGTGCCTCTGTTTACTTAATATAGAGCTTACAGAAGTTAAACCAATTAGGCTCTGATGTTCTTTGTGTTATCTATGTGATAAATTCCTTTATTCCATGGTAGTATTTTATATTTTAAGAAGTGCACTACTCCACAAGGAATTTGGATTAATCACTATGCTGCTCACTGCCAGATTATTTTCATACCATTATTTAATCCTATAAAGTCCTGAGAATCATTATAGAAATATAAATATAAAGATGTAAATATATATATACATATATATACACATATATGTATATACAGATAAAGCATTTGATGTATCAAAACTAATAAAAATAACTGGCTGAATCTATTGATCTCATTTTAAGGAAATCTTTTGTTTTATTGCCTAATTGTCACTACTGTTTATACTTTTACTGATTATGTTATACAAGTCAAAACACACTACTTAAATTTGTAAGAGATACATTTCAATGATTCAGAAAACAAATACTATGGGAAATTTTGTCTGGATTTATAGGTGTTTTTTCAAAAATTATTGAAAAACAAATACATGTTCCTTCGCCCCAGTTCCTGGTGCAGAATCACTAGAAGTTTCTGAGGGACGGTGTCTCACATGTTCTAATGGCGTATGGCTCATGACATGTAGGGGTGGAAGAGAGGTAAAGAATTGGAAGGTAGATTCGTAATGGAGCCCAGGTGGAAGAAAAATGAACACAGAGAGGAGTGGATTAGAACTTTCAGTCCTGCCTTCTGCCCTCAGAAAGGGAGAGAGACTATTGACTGAATTTCCCTATGAATATTTCTAAAACAGATTTTAGTGAGTTTCTGGGTCGCCGTTGATAACAACAACAATAGCAAAAGAAATGTGAGATGTCCTGAAGTTAATTACAAGGCTCCAGAGAATGGAAGATAGAGGAGATAAGGAAGCTTGTTTTTGGAAAACATACAGCATTTGATGTTAGAGGTAGCGTCAGGAAACAGATAATACAAAATCCCACACAGCTGTATAAAGACAGTGCACCTTTATGGAATGGTCCAGTTCTAACCGCGCTGTTCTGAATAAGAGAGGGCCAGAGTTATCACCCTTGAAGGGGTGAAACTGTGATTTGGAAGCAGTGTTTGTTTCAGAAATAGGAAAAAAACAAATTATAGTTTAGTTAAATTTGAAAGTGTAAGTTTAATAGTCCCAAAAAATGGGATGGAAAGCAAATAAAAAGGACTACTTGCTGCCAATTAAGCTCTGTCCCCCACTGAATGATCAATCAAAAATCTTGCAATTACATTTCCAGGTGTCTATTAAGTGCCTAATCTGCTCTATAAATTACTAACTCTAGACATGACTCTGAGCTCTCCAAATGGCCTTATAAAAAGAATATTGGTGTGCAAAAAAGTTTCAAATGTGGCAGGTATGCAGTAAGATACAGAAGGCTCGAACAGATTACATGGTGGGTGGCTGTCTCAGTAAACATCAGTAAATTATCCATGAACTTCGTGGGCTTTTCCTCCCAAAGCAGCCCCAGAAAAGACAATACGCCTTCCCTCTGTGATCACAAGAGACGTGAAGCTGGGCCTGACATTTCTCCAGAACATGTTCTGAAGTAAAGCCCTCTGTGATCCTTGAAGAATGTCTACTCTCAGGTGGTTGCTAGAAGCTGCACCTTAAAGATACCTCAAACTCAATGAAAACAGAATCGTGTTGTCCAGACTCTATTTTGCCCAAACAGCTGGCACTTTGCCATATAGCAGATATGAGAAATGCTGACTTTTAAAAATGGATCTAGCTGTTAGTTCATGTGGTGGTAGCAAGAAGGGAAAACATTCAGAGGAAGCAAAGGAGTAGAAAAACATTTAAGCATGAAATTCAGGACTTTCTAATCACTGCCCCAACTTTTTAGTCACTCACCAGCAATCTCTAGTAAGACCCTAAATAGGTGCTGTTTCATATTAAAATTCATTGTGCTGAACGTAGGTGAGGCAAATATTTTACTTATCCTTTGGCACTGTGTGCACAAAATTTTAAAATAATTCAAACAATCTACAGCTTGTCGGTGACCAAATAGAGTTCTGGTAAAAATAAAATATCTTTTAGTTCAGCAGCAGCTGGCTAAATTTAAACGCTGTATTATGTAATCTTAAAGTGTCCTTGCTTTTAGTTGGTGTAGTTGGAAATTCTGTTATAATGTCTGTCCCAAATCGCTCAGTCTCTTAACATCTAAACACTTAAGGCACAACAGGATCAAATTAAGGTGTTCACAGGCAATCGAAGACAGAAAAAAAATCTATTTGAAACAGTGTATAGGGCATGATACCTTTAAAGCACAATGTCCATCTTCTCTATTTAAGTTTGTAGTTACTATAATTAGGGCTGGCAGGTCCAACTGGAAGTGCTTTTCTTAATTCTGCAAAACGTGTAAGAACCTGATTCTTTAATCCTTACTCTAGTAAAACTCCCAGAGGAGGTGAGCCCATGGCTAGAGCGAGAGCTACAGAATCAAACTGAAACTGGAAAAGAATAATTTGCCTACATTTCTCTGAGAAAGCTGAAACTGTTGAAAATATTTCAAACTCTTCTTTTTCCTCACCATATTTCAAAAAACACCATTTATGTTTCCTAATGTATTACATTTATTTATGCTTATTACAAACTGATTTTTTTTCAGTTTTTCTTTAGTTGCAAGTTATAAAATTTTTTGCCGGTGACTTGATTAAATCAGGCTCATTATTTTTCAGTATTATGTATGACAAATGCTTTTTTGCAAAGAGTTGCATATATAAAGACTTAAATTTCATAATATAAAATTATGATGAATATTATCATAAAAACAAAATCCAATTGAATATTTCCTTGTATGACAATTACAACTTGACCTATGGCTTTCATTGATCTTCACTAATGAGCAAGAGCATTTTGCAGTCCTGTAAGCACACATGAATGAAAGATAGTATTCCACATACCTTGTATAATAGATTTAACCCCAAGTTCATGGAAATGTCATATATCTCTATAATTCTTCACTAAGTAGCTTCCTCCCTTGTGTCCTGTACAGCAAGTTTCCCAGTCCCCTGAAGCAAGTGGAGTGGAGACCAGCTCCACGGACAGGTCTATTCAGCAAGTGGATGGGACGGCTGAATTTATTTTAGCGGTTAGTCTCAAGGATGCAACTGAGCACCTATTTTTAGGAACTGAGCTCTGTATAGGTGGGCCTGAGCCAAGCACTCTCTTCAGAAGTGTGTTTCCTGGGGCATCTTCCTCACAGTGTCCCGAGTGATATGTGTGTGGCCCTCACACATGTGCAGTCAATCAAACTCCCTCTGCAGCCACAACCCTCAGGCAGATCTGAACTTTCGAACAAAGTGTAAAACACGACTGCCACAGAAGAGGAAATGGGGGGAGGGATTAAAGTGCTTAAATGACTTGAACTTTCTAACTAATTTAAATCTTTTAAGAGTCAAGAGTATGGATAGAAAGCAAGTAGGCAAAGTTTCACTTCATTCTGGAGAAATAATGAACATAGGTTCTTTGGAAGAGGAAATGATTGTTTTGTAAAATAGTCTTAGATGTGCCAAATGTTACTTTGCTTTTCAAGCTCGCATGGGAAGCAAAGTAAAACACTACTTGTGTAATTATATAAGCAGAAGATGTCTTTTGTTTGGTTTAAAAGGCCATGAGAGAGAAGTGAGAGCTTTCTAGAGAGGATACAGAGCACACATTCAATCCTGTTCATTACCGGCTCTAAAATCATTGGTGTGAGGAACACCAGACAGGGAAAAGGAGTCACCTCTCATGCTCCTGTGAGAATCATACTAATGTCCTTTGCTGTCACACCACTTACTCAGCCTGCTTCACTCTGTCAACCTGCTTCAGAAGAAGGAAAGAAGTCAGCTAGAATTGCTAGTTGAGTTCCATATTGCCAACAACTAATGTGTTTTAGGTAAAGATAAAACTAACCACTCTCCTTATCTTTCTATTACTTTCCTGGTGTGGGGGGCTGAGTGTTTTCAGCCAGTTTCACAACAAACCCAAATAAAGAAAAAGTAAATTGCCCTTCAACTGAGGAAAACATCTTATGTATGTCCTCTATTTCACAGAAAATATTTACAATTAAAATACAAAATTTACAAATAAAAATTGGTGCATAGATTATTCCACGTATAATATTTGTTTCCACTAAAAAGTAAGTCAAGAGTTGATATATAAGTTCATTAGCTCTAAGAAAAACTTTGACTTGATTTTGCTGAATACTCTGAATATTTTCAGCATCCTGTATCATCCACCTATTCAGAGTCATACTGCCCGCAATGGTAGCTACTCGACACGTGACCATTTAAGTTTCACTTGATTAAAATTACATGAAATTAAAAATTCACTTCTTCAGCTGCATGAGGCATGTATCAAATGTTCAATCTCTACATGTGACTGGAGGCTATGCCTTGAACAGTACACCTACACAGCGTGTCCCTCTTGCACCAAGTTATACAGGACAAAGCTGGTCCAGCCTAGGATCTCAGCACAGCTTTGACTACAGCCACCCTCTGTGACTAGGCAAGTTCCACATTTTGACTACACCCCCACTTTGCTGACCTGTGATTAAGTGGAACAAAGTCTATCAATGTTAAATGGTTGCCGTGAAAATTATATGAGACAATAAATATAAAACAATTATTTCAGGGGCAATTATTATTCTAACATAATAGATAATAAATTACTATAGTTTTACATAGCTATGTATATAAAAATGACACTAGATCTAAAATTCTGATAGTTTAAATTATGAGATTGATCTTGTAATGCAAATGAAATCGACTCTATTTTTGTGCCTGGAAATAGTTACTAGTGACGCTTAGGTTGGCTTTGCCCTTTGAAGTATGAATGATTACTGAAAGATCTGACATCTGGCTTCCTCATCTTTTCTCTTTCTTCAAACTCACTGTTTTCTCATTACATTTAATTAGTTTTTTCACTTGCTTCTTTAAATTTCACTCATGAAAATTTTTCTTCAAACTTTCCATATTAGCTTTTCAGAAAGAAAATTTATTTGTATTAGATATGCAGATATTAAAATATTTTATATATTTTCTTGTTATACATTTTTCAATGTTTTTAATAGTTTTCAAACACAAGTAATTTAACATTTCAAAAATTAATGGGTAAGTTGGTGACACATTATAAAATAATTGGTAACGTAAAAGCAATAAATGTAAGAACTATAGTAGCATTCATTAATTAACCTAAGGTCAAGCAAAAAATGTTCCATTATAAAAAAATTAGTTAACATAATTTGATTTATTGGAGAAAGTGTAAAATAGCTAGAATTTGAGGAAAGCTAGATCTTGAAGAGCAGGACAATTGGAGGAGGCAATAAAATGTTTATTCACTGTAGCCAATGAGACTAGACAACAAGGACATCAGCAGCAGGGTCACGACCACCCCTTATTTCCCTGGGTGCAGATACTGAATTTAATTTTTATTGAATAACAATCTAATCCATTGCCACAACATTGCTGTGAAAGCAAGATACATGGATGGATCAATGAGTGACATACAGATAGAAAAATACACAGGTAAAAAAAGCCATAAGGTGATTACTTGTATTGAAGATCTTAGAGTTTAAAAGGGAAACCACACCCCTTACTCAAATTGCAAATGTTCTTCAATCTTCACAGTGCTTAGACACTTCATCTCCAGGTATTAAAAGCTGTACTGGATTTAACTGAAGCTTGCATGAGGTTTTTCTTGTAGAATGAAGTAACCAGCTCTTGTCAATCCAATGCTCCCACAGAGAACAGTTAGAACCCTTGGCTCAATCACAAAGATGATACACATAAGACATCAGAGGCCAACCAAACTGTAAGGCTGTAAGGACCAAAGGGACTACAAGAAACATAAAAACCTTACAGATGTGAGCTAAGGATTTGCAACTATGTCTAGAAACACTTAAGAGATTTTTTTTTTCTTTTGCACCTAGAAATTGGAAATCTAGGTTTGACTCAGGAAGGTCTTTGCTAGGGGTGAGGAACACCAAACTTTTGGCAGCTATTTAGGGTGGATGTGACAAAACTGGAAAGTAGGAGCTGCGTTTGTTTGGTGGGTGGCACAAGCCTGTAATCCCAGAACATGCCTGGAGATGAGGTAGTAGCATCATAGTCTGTCTCCAGGTCATCTGGGCGACTTAGACCCAGTCTGTAATTTAAAAAATTATGGGCTGTAGGTGTAGCTCAGTGATTCCTGGTTTCAATCCCCAATAGATAAATAAATAAACTGAGACCTCAATTCTAATTTCTCCTCAAGATATTCATTAAATTCTAAAATTGCATGGTCTTTCAAGATATAATTGCAAGCCTCCAAATTAGTCAGGAGAATGGCTCATATTTTACAATGCTGAGCAAACAAGTATCTACGAGGAAGAGGATATGTAACAGTTGAAGCTCTCAAATGAAAGAAGGACTTTCTGGAATGATTTACAGCAACTTCTTTGTCTCTTGTAGTGCTTAACAGACTGCATATAGCTAAGGGGTTGATAATTATATATTGGTCCCTGGCACAGGAGAGGCAGATAAACCAGTAAAAATGTTGGTGCTTAACCAGGTTTGTGGTAGTAACATTGGTGGCTCTCGTTGACTCAAACATAGCCGATGCCAGCTTCAAGACAACTGTCATATTTGGAATCTTCACTTGGCATGAGGCCAGAAATACCTCATATAAACATTTTTAAGGTGAAGGGTGATTCCCTGCAGTTTCAGTGCTAGGGAGAAAAGGACTTCACAGATTTTCAATGAAATCCTAAATTAAGATGGTCAACTCCTGCCTCCCCTCTGTTTCTGACTAGTAGAGAAAAGTTTGAATCTCCTTAATGAAGGTAACATCGTCTGAAGCTTTTTCAGCTTTGCTTCTGAAGACACAGTGATTGAATTTCTTTTTTTATTTTTATTATTATTTTCATTGGTATATTTTAGATATACATAAGGATCACACTGATCATAGAGAATTTGTACCTATACATGATATAATTTTTCCCCATTCCCCTACCATATTTTCAATCTCTCTTCCCATTTCTATTTACAAAATTTCATTTTCATTCTTTTCTTTTTGCTTCCACTTTTTTCCCTTTCCCCCCTCTCAATTCTCCTTCCCATTTGAGTGTCTGCCTATCTGATAGTATATAGTATATAGTTTGGCACTTATTTATACTTTTGTTTTCTTGAACCAGATAAACAATGCAATATTTACATATGGGTGTTCAATTTATTTCACTTAAGGGTAGGTCTCAAGGCACAGCCATTTACCTAGAAATGTCTCAGCTTTATTCTTCTTAATTGCTGAGTAGTACTCTATTGCATAAAAAACCCTATATCTTTATCCAATCATCTGTTGAACCGGAATCTGTTTCCAAGTTTTACTTATTATAAACTGTGCTTCTATAAGCATGGATGCTCATATATTGCTGTGGTATGATATTTTTAATTCTTTCAGGAAGATATCAAGAAGAGGAATAGCTAGGTCAAATGGAACCTCTAGTTTTAGTTTTTGAGGAATCTCTACCCTGGTTTATTAACACAGTGTTTGCACCAGTCTAGACTCCTACCAACAATGGAAAAGTGTTCATTTTTCTCCAAAGTCCCTCCAGCATTTGTTATTGGTTGATTTCTTGTTGATAATTGTCATTCTTTCTGGAGTAAGATGGCATATCAGCATTGTTTTAATTTGCATCTCTTAAATTACTAATGACATTGAACATTTTTTCACATTTTTATTTGCTGTTTCTATTCTTCATCTGATTTTAGAGTGAAAGATTTCAATATTTTGACCTTTTAGTATGATGTTGTCTGTTAGTTTGTAGAAAATGGCTTTTATCAGATTGAAATAAAGACCATCTATTCCAATTTCCTTAGGGTTTCTATGATGGTTGGTTGTTAAACTTTGCCAAACAAATTTTCCGTGTCATTGAGATGATCATATAATTTTGTCTTTGACTCAGTTGACAATGGTACATTACATTAACTGATTTGCATATGTTGAACCATCTCTGAATCCCTAGGATGAATCAAATTTGGTGTGGTGTATAATCTTTTTTGATGATTTGTTATATTATATTTGCCAGTATCTTATCAAGGATTTTTGTGTTTATGTTCAGTAGAGAAATTAGCCTATAGATTTCTTTTTGGTTGGATCCTTCTCTGATTTTGGGTTCAAAGTAACACTTGCTTCCAGAAATGACTTTTGGATAATTACTGTCCTTTCAATTTCATTAAAGACTTTGAGGAGTAATGATACTAGAGCTTCTCTAGTTTTCTTGTAGAATTCAACTGGGAATCCATCAGAAAGTGGGTTTTTCTTTGTTGAAAAGTTTTTTTTTAAGAGACTAAAACCAAATAAGAGACAACAAAATGGGATCAGTCAAAAAAAGGATGGACATAGTAGATGACTTAAAACCAAAATATAAGGTGATCAATAATGGTTACCATGACGTCTCATTATCTTCAATAAAATTGCCCATATCATCAGGCATAATAAAATTGAACATCACAGTACAGAACAATATCAATAAAACAAAACATTGGAGACATTATAGGACTTCAAAAGAAGATAATAGTCAAACCAGAATGGGTATCATAGTGAATCTTATTGTCTTCCAAGTAGTTGCCTATACCCTCAGACTTGATACTATCAAGAAAAACAGATTTGAATAAAATCAGTCAGGACAAGACAGTGACCAAACAAAACAGATTCAAATAAAATTACTCAAAACAAGACAGTGAAAGCAATACAGGGCTTCATATTAAGTTAAGAGGAAATCAAAAACGGTTACCATAGTATATCCTGATATCTTTGGAATAGCTGTCTGTGCCATCAAATCTAGTACAAGTAGACAAACTGGAACAGAAGTGATGCAAACAATATGGGTTTCAAATCAATACAAGGTTAACAATGTCCTCTGACTTCCCTTTTAGACATTTCCTCCCCTTTCACTTTCACAGGGTGCATTGTACATTTTGTATCTCACTAACTCTGTTAGTTTTTAGATTAAGGAGGCAACCTGCTATTTACCTAAGTGGTTCTGAACCTTTTTACCTCTGAGCATGATCTCAAGTTGTATCCATTTACCTACAATAGCCTCAAGTTTTCCTTCCTTATAGCTGAGTAGTTTTCCATTATATAAAATTGCTATGTCTTTCCAACCAATCTGCAGCTGATGGGCGAGCTACCCTCACTTTTCTCTTGTTCCCCATCACATAGAGCATTATTTTATCATCTTTGACTTTCAGTCTATAAACCCTCTTTCAGGTTAATTATATTTCTTATATAGAGCATCTTGATGGACCCTATCTCCTATCCACTCTGCCTGTGTTTCTTTTTATTAGTGTATCGAGGCCATCTATGTTAGTGATTATGGCCAACCTTCTCTGCCTCATCTCTGCCATGCTATTTTTCTGTCATTGGTTGTCTACTTTTCCCCTTCATTCCGCTGTCTGTCCCATTCAGTTGAGCCCCCTCTGCCCTGTTCCTGAAACCATGGTCTGTTTTCTCTCTCTAGAATGTCCTTCATTTTTTGTAGGGTTGGATTGGTGGTTACAAACTCCCCCAGTTCCTCTTTGTCATGGAAGCATCTTGTTTCTTCATTAATTTTGAGAGAGATTTTTACAGGGTACATCAATCTGGGCTGGAGGTTATTTTTTTTCAGGGCTTGGAATACTTTTCTCCAAGCTCTTCTTGATTTGATTATTTGTGTCAAGAAGTCTGTCGTGATTCTGATGGGTTTTCCTTATAGGTGATCTGTTTATTTTCTCTGACAGCTTTTAACATTCTGTTCTTATGTTGCATTTCTGGGATCTTGAATATTATATGCCTAGGTGTAGATCTATTTTGGTTATAGCTGGCTGGAGTTCTGTATGCCTCATATATCCACATATCATTTCCTTTTCCTATGCTTGCGAAATTTTCTTTAATTATTTCTGTAAATAGCCTTTGTATTTCCTGTGTATTTACCCCTGCTTCTTCACTCACATTTTTTATTATTAAGTTATAGATCTTCTTGTCATCTTCTAGCCTTTGTATTTTTACTCCTGGTTCCTTGTTATTTTTAAGAGATCTTTCCTTTCATGATCACAAGTTGCAAACCTGTCTTCAAGGTTTGATAGTCTATCTTTAGTTTCTTTCAAGCACTTTTGCCAGCTTTCAATGGAGTTTTTAATTTCCTGGTAATCTCTTTGAATCTGTTTCATGTACTCTAAATTTTTAAAATATTCTTCATAGAAGGTTTTCCTCCTTTTTCTATGCTCCTCCATTCTCCCATCTGTGTCTTCTGGAGAGGTACTTAGCATTTCTTTTATTATTTTTCTTGCATCTTCCTTTACTTCTATTAGTATTTCTGTTTTTAGTTCCTTTATAAATTCATGAAGATGTTTCGTTATGTCAGATAATGTTGTTTTAGAAACTGCAGGTGTGCAACTCTCAATCTCTTCTGTGTTTTCCTCTCCTGAGCCAGTACTTGGCTTGGAAGCTGGAGACTGGCTTTTATTTCTTTCTCTTATCATGTTCCTGGTTTCATCCAGACAAGTGGGTGGGTAGTGGGGTCCCTGACACTTCCTGTATTGGTTAAAATTACTCTGAAGCATGCTGGTTAGGGATTGTTGCTTTCCCCAATCTGTTGATGACTACAGAGTATTAGCAGGGGTGTGGCAGGCTGGCCCCTCCCTTCTGAAGTGGTTAACCATTGGGAGTCTTCACCAAGTTATGTGTACCGTGTGAGCAGGGTTGGTTAGGGATGGCTTTAGGGAAACCTTGGTCTTGGCTATTGGATCATGCATAGGGGCAGGACTCAGTCTAAGAAATTTTCACCAATCTGCTTGCACTAGGAGTGGCTGAATGAAGCCAGCTGTAGTTCTGGTTCTGGTTTTATCCTTCCCAACTCCAAAATTGCACCTGTCCAATCACCCACTTTGTGGGAAGACTGAGTCCCCCATACTGACCGATAGCCAGTGCAGTTCTTCCATCCACTGCTCACCTCTGCTGCTGAGGTCTTTGGGCTTGCCAACCCCCAGCTTCACTGTGACCATGCATCTCCAGATTCCAGTGTCACTTCTTACACAGTGGGGCAGGTGCTATTAAGAGTGTATCTGGCTATTGGCTACTGTTTAAGTTTTTCTTTTCTTTTCTTTATTTCTTTTATTTTTATTTTTTTATTCTCTTTGTGGGCTTCGATTCTCACTTCAGTTTCTTCCTGGGTCAAGAGATCCATTTCTTTCCTTCTTGTCTTCTCCAGAATGCTATCTGGGCTGTTTCTCTCAAAAAGGTTTTTTACTTTGCTGCTTACTGTTCTGCCATCTTCCCAGAATCTCTGGATGTTACTTCTTTAAAGATGAAGTTCTGGGCCAGAGATTTAGCTCAGTAGCATAAGCACCTACCTGGTAAGTGCAAGGTCATGATTTCAATCCCTTTTGTCCTGCACCAGGAGCCCGTGCCTCAGGGCCCGATGCAGGTCAGAGGGTGAGGGTCTGAGCAGGAGGGTCCAATGGGCTCCAGCTAGCTCCCTGGCAGGCCTGGGCACCACCCTTGCCACCACTTCCAGCAGCTCAAACTCCCTGCCTGTTGGCAAGTTTTTAATTACATCTTCAATTTCAGTGACTGATATTCAATTATTTAGAATTTTTATATCTTCTTGATTCAGGTTTGGTAATTTGTATGCATCTAGGAATCTGTCCATTTCCTCTGTGTTTTCCATCTTATTAAAATAAAAATTCTCAAAGTAGGGATTGAATGATCTGGAGTTGTGCAGGATCCATTTACACAATGATTGACTTGAATTGTAAAGAGACAGGACTTTGTCCTAACAACCTGGAAGCAGGTATTAGGGATATTTGAATTAGCAGACAATTTTGTGATAATCCTATTGATTGACAGTATTTAATACAATGTAAGACATGACCAAAATATGAAAAGATGGAAAATTTGATGAGGAAATTGAAATAACAATTTAAGAAAGAAATGGATACTTCAGAAGTTAAAATATATCAGAAATAAGGAGTGGAATATTAACATCAGGTTAGAGACTGCAAAAGACAAAATTAGTAAACTGAAAAATAGATTATAAATAGACTCACTTTGGATATTTTGCATTTCATATTGAGCAATGTTTACTTGATCTTTTGCAACAACATGATGTTTAATTATATAATTATGATCCACTAAAGGCCAAGTTACTTTGCAAGTGATACTGACAAGTCACATTTGTATTATTTTATGTTTGTGTGGGTCATACCTAAGTATTTGACAATAACACTGCGTTGTTATCCCAGCTTTCTGTGCAATCTAGTGTAGTTGGTCTCTTCACACAATACCTAAGTCTATCATAAAGAATATGTTAACAGGACAGAGCCATTGCCATATATAAAGTCATAGTGTTGCTAATAACCTCACTCTGAGGCAAAACCAAGTATGAGTTTGGGTTCACTTATTAATCCATATTTGCAGGTGTTTTTGATGATATTTAGTAAAATTTTGTATGATTAGGACATTTCAAAATATAATGCTTTTTAAATAGATCTTTCTACATTGTGAATTTATTCATTTTTCTACATTTCCTATTGCAATTAGTAGGCTAAAGACTTATTTTCCTGATGTAAAAGACATATATCATTTTAGAAATTCATTTGGTTCACTTTTTTGTTATTGTTCATTAAGAATTTCTTCTTGAGAGAAGACAAGATGGCTGATCAGTGAGCAACAAAATACAAAACCTCCCAGGAGAAACAACTCATACGCCAGAATAAAGCACTCTGGAGAGACCCAGACAGGGGGAGATGGATCCTCTTGACACAGGAAGAAATTAAAACATAAAAAAAACTTGTCAAATACTTCAGGACTACAATTGAGACAGCTGAAGATTGCGGGACACATTGTTTTCATGGTGACCTGGCAAGTGTGCACCAGCTTGGATCCGTGCCGGCTGGCAGAGCAGCCCAAACTCGTTCTTGCCACCACTCACAGGAAAAACTTCAGCACTGAAGTCAGAGGTTGGTGAGCTGAACAGAGAGTGGAGCCAGCGAAAGGACTTTCATTAATCCACAGTCAGTGCTGAGAATGAGTCCCCCCACACATGGGAGGGGCGCTACCAAATGGGCGACATGTTGGAATCAGGCAGGAGGAGCCTGAACTGGGAGTGACAGTGACTTCAGTTGGTTGCTCCCTCCCCAGAGCAGATTTGTGGGATTTGCTTGGACTGGGCTGTGCCCCTGGCCAGGACCCAATGAGCCATCCCAAATTGATTCCCTGTGCCTAGCACGCCCCTGAAGTTTGGTTGGCCTGGTGGGCAGGGGCAGGTGCATGCAGCCTGCTTACACATCAGTGTTAAGAGCAGGCAGGAGAGGGCAGAGTTCCCTTGCCAGTGTGCTTTGGAGGAACCGTTGCCAACAGGGAAGGGGGTTCCAACCTGCACTGTAACCTGTGTGGAGGAAGCCACGGCCATGACAGGAGAGAGAGGCAGGAGGAGGTCCCCAGCCCAGAACCCTAAAAGCACTAATTCAGGAGAGGGAAAACAAGGGAGACTGAGGGCGGCAAACATGCAACATCAGACATGGCTTCAACAGACATTAAGAGATATCTTCGGGACCTTGTAGATGAGCTCAAAACTGAAATATTAAATTAGGTAAAGCAAGATATGAGTAGAGTAATAAAAGAAATGCTCTCAGGAAGCATCTCTCAGGATGATACAGACGGAGGAACACAAAAAAGAGAGAAACATTCGACAAAGAATATAAAGAAAATATAGAATACATGAAGCAGATTCAAAGAGACTATCAGGAAATTAAAAACTCCATTGAAAACTGGCAAAACTCCTTAAAAGAAACTAAGGATAGACTATCAAAACTTGAAGACAAGTTGGCAGTGTGTGATGATGAAAGGAAAGGTCTTTTAAAAATAACAAGGAAACAGACAGTAACAATACAAAGGCTAGAAGATGACAAGAGAATCTACAATTTAAGAATAAGAAATGTGAACAAATAAGCAGGAACACATACAGGCGAATTACAAAGGCTATTCACGGAAATAATTAAGGAAAACTTCCCAAGCATGGGAAAAGAAAATGACATTCGGTTGTGTGAGGTATACAGAACCCCAGCCAACTACAATCAAAACAGAGCTACACCCAGACATATAATAATCAAGATGCCAGAAATTCAATATAAAAATAGAATATTAAAAGCTGTCAGAGAAAAGAAACAGATTACCTATAAATGTAAGCCCATCAGATCACGGCTGACTTCTTGACACAGACTATCAGATCAAGAAGAGCTTGGAGTGAAGTATTCAAAGCCCAGAAAGAGAATAATCTCCAGCCCAGATTGAAGTATCCTGCAAAACTGTCACTAGAAGTTGATGGAGAAACAAGATGCTTCCATGACAAAGAGGAACTGGGGGAGTTTGTGACCACCAATCCAACCCTACAGAGAATACTGAAGGACATTCTAGAGAGAGAGAAAAAAAATACCAGGATTTTAGGAACAGTGGCAGAAAGGCCTCAATGAGTGGGGCAGACAGTAGAATAAAGGAGAAAAGTACACAAACAAAGGCAGAAAAATAGCATGGCAGAAATGAGACAGAGAAGGATAACTAGAAACTCTAACATAGATGGCCTTGATACGCTATATTGTTAATAGTGCACCAGGATTCAAAACCCACATTACTCACACCACTCTGCTTAGATGTATTATATTCTGTTCCAGTCATTCTACCTGTACTAGATTTGAGGGCACAGACAGTAATCCCAAAAATAACAGGATATAGTATGGTAATCATTCTTAATTTCCTATTAACTTAATCTAAAGCTCTGTAAAACCTACACTGTTTTACCATGACTGATCGTAATTGAATCCGGTTTGTTGGATTGTGGTTTTGTATTGATAGATTTTATTCAAAGCTGTTATGATTGATAGTATCAAGTCTGAGAGTATAGGCAACTGCACTTAAGATGACAAGATCCACTAGAATATCCACTATTGTTTGATTATTAACTGCCTTTGAAGTTTTATACTGTCTGCAATGCTTTATTTTTACTAATATTGTTAAGTACTGCTATATTCAATTATACTGCTATATTCAATTATGCCTGATGATGTAGACATTCTATTGAAGATAATAAGAAACAACACAATAATCATTGTAGATCACCTTGTACTATGGTTTTATATGACTTTTTGGTTTCATGTTTTTATAGGAATTTGTTCTGTTTTGTCTTGCTAAGTTTTGTTCTTCCCTCAAATACAGAAAATATAGAAATACATGCAGAGATTCATGCATACATGGTTGTTTACACTCTCACTGTTTGACTATCTACTTTGTATGCTTCAATTTTGTAACTTGAGCAACTATTTCTAAGAGGACAATATGTAATTTATCAACTAGTTATTTCTTATTGTTTATCTTTTTTTTTTGAATTCTGTATTACCTCTACCATTTACATGCTTTTGTTTCTCTTTATTTTATAGTCTTTTTGTTTTGTTTTGTTTTTTATTTATTTATTTATTTATTTATTTATTTGTTTCTCTTTAAATTAAAAAAAATGAGTCTTTAAATCCTCAGACATGATATTTATTTAGGTATTATTTACTTTATCTCAGTAAGATTTTAAAGGTTTAATTTATAGAAATACATGTAGAGACTCATGCATGAGTGACCGTTTACAGTCTCACTGTTTGAATATCTACTTTGCTTTAATTTTGTAATTTGAACTATTTCTAAGAGGACAATATGTAATTTATCAACTAGTGATTTCTTACTGTTTATCTTTTTAAAAAATTCTATATTATCTCTACCCTTTACATGTTTTTTTCTCTTTAAATAAATAAAAAAAAGAATTTCTTCTTTAACAGGCAAGTCAGTTAATGTATAAATATACAAACATCACAAACATCACATTTCACATCCCTCCACCTCATATACTTTTTGTGTTTGTTGATTATATCTTAATAATATTTAAGAAACAAAACATTTCTCTTTTAAACAATTGGTGTTAGAACAACTGAACATCTAGATCCATGAAAATAAAATAGAGCTAGGTGTAAACTTTATGACCTTCACAAAATTAACTTAAAATGAATCATTGCCCTGATTGTAAAAAACAAAATTGGAAAACTCCTAGAAGTTAATGTAGGAGAAAATCTATAGAGTTTAGGTATGACTGTTTGGATATAATATCAGTGACATGATGTAGGAAAGAAAGAACTGATAAGCTATTTTTAAATGAAATTAAAAATAACTGCACTAAGAAAGGCATGGCAAGAGAATAAAAACAGACAAGCCATAATCTAAGTGAAAAAAACTGTAAGGGACATATCTGATAAAGAGCTATTATCCAAAACATACAGATCAACAATTACAATTCAACAGTAAGAAAAACAAGCAACTAATTTAAGAAATGGTCCAGTTAGCAAGGAGGTGGAGAAAAAGAAACAATTACATACTTTTGGTAGGAACAAAAATTAGTGCAGTAATTGTAGAGAATAGGAAGATTCCTCAAAAAATTGAAAATAGAACTGCCACAGAATCCACGGATCCCAGTCTGGGAGATGGATATACCCCAAGGAAGTGAAACAAGTAGGCTGAAGAGATATTTTTCCACCCACATTTTTGCAGCATTATTCACAACAGCCATGACAAGGAAAAACCTAAGTGCCCACCAGCTATCAAATGGATGAAGCTAATGTGGTACATAAATATAATGGAATGCTATGGAACAGAAAAAACAGAAAGAAAAAAGAAAGAAAGAAAGAAAGAAAGAAAGAAAGAAAGAAAGAAAGAAAGAAAGAAATTCTGTCATTTGCCACAACATGACTGGAAGTAGAAATCATTATGTTAAGGAAGTCAGAACTGAAAGACAAGTACAACAGTGGAATTTTAAAAAGTCGAGCTCATTGAAGGTAAGGGCATATTGGAGGTTAACTGAGGGTGGGGAGAGTGATGATGAAGCCTGGATGCATAAAGTTTGATTAATGAGTTCAGTGTTGTGGTTAGGGACAAGGTGGTCTGGTGTGCTATTCTACAGCAGGATGACAATAGCTAACAGTAATGCACTGTACACTTCAGAAAAATAGAAGAAAGGGTTTGAGTTTTCACAATAAAGAAATGACAGATGATTGAGGAGATAGATACGTCTGACTTCATTTAAACATTACACTCATATCTATCTATCATAGATAGATATCACATGGTACCCAATTAATGTGTATGATCTCACACATTTATGTGTCAATTAAACTAAATCTAAAAATTTAAAAATGAACCAAGGGCTTTAATAGAAATCTTACCGAGAAATGTTCCCAGATAGCAAAAATCACATGAAATTATTTTGTATGTCATATGTTAACAGAAAAATGCAAATTGAAACTAAAGTGGGGTACCACTATGAACCTCACATTAGAAAGGCTGATGTGTAGAGGGCTGGCAAGGATGTAGTAAAATAGGGACATTTGTTCATTGCTAGCAAGCATGTAAAGTAAGAGTTCCACTTTGAAACCTAGTTTGGCTGTTGTTCACAAAACAAACCATACTCTTTTTTGTATGATCTAGCAATCAAACTGTTTGGTATTTACACAAAAGAGTTGAAGATTTATATTCAAACACAAAGGTACACTTGGACTTAAATATCAGTTTTTCACAATTACCAAAAATTTTAGGCAACCAAATTGTTAGATGTCTAGTGAACTAAACTCTGGGAATACCAGAAAATGGAATATTACTTATTGATACAAAGAAACAAACTATCAAGTCATAAAAAGGCATGGAGGAAATTTAAATGCATATTAAAAACTATTTGAAGTGTCTATATGCTGGTTAATTATAATTCTGTGACATTCTGGAAAAGACAAAATTATAGAAACAGTAAAAACACAAGTGGTTTTCAGGAGCTAAGGCAGAAAAAGGGATAGATAAGCAGAACATAGAGAATTTTAGGTCAGGGGAACTGTTCCCCAAGATGGTGGATAATAGTGGACACACCACTGTGCCATTTGTTAAGCCCATAGACTGAACATGCAGCACCATGAATGAATCCTAGTGTGGACTATAGATGTCATGTGAGTAAGACAGGCCAATGTAAATTCATCCATTCTAGAAAATGCACCAACCCAGTGGGGGATGTTGACAAGGATCTTGCATTTGCTGAAGGAGGAAGTAAATGAGAAATCTCTATACCTCCTGTTCAGTTCTGTTTTAAAGCTAAAACTTCTGTAAAATTAAAACCTATTAAAATTTATAAAACACTCTCCAAGAAAAACAATATAACTGTCTTTTCCTCCTCCTCCCTCTCCTCATCCTGTCCCTTCCTTCCTCCTGTCCTCATCCTTGTCCTTCCTGCTCCTGGTCTTCCTACCCCTTTGATTTTCCCCTTTCTAAGAACATCTAGACTTACAAAGGCATTGTGACAGAGATTTTATTGGTGCTTTACATTTATTTTCTCACTTTTACAGAAACCGTAAGCTCTTTGTGTTTTCAACATTATTTTAAATGAAAAATGAGGATAAGGAAAATTAAGTAACTCTTCCAAAGACAAAAGTTAATAACAAAATGCTCAGTGGAATCAATTTTGCTGACTCTATAGTTTGGTTTTATTGGGGACATTATTTATTGTGACCTTTATTCAAAGTCCCATCCACTATTAAGCATGTTAGGTGACAAGTTTCAAAGGAGACCATCTCTACCACATATTGTTCAAAAGTGAGGATAAGGCACAATGTATGCCTGCATTATGGAAGCTTTTTCTGCATAATATCAAAGAGAATTGTCACAGGACATGTCACAGATGAAAGTAATGGAGATTTAAAGGTGCAACAACTATATTTCCTTCATTTGATATGAAATCTCTAGACTAAAAGGGTCCAGATGAGAGTTGTAGAATTAAAGAACAAATTTATAAATACTAAAATGTGATATTATTATTTAGTGCACATAAAATACTGGCCCACCAATTGGGTTTTGGTAATGTGCTTTAGACATTGTAGATGGCATTGTAGATGGTCTCATCAGTTGTTTTTGGAACACCATTAAGATATTAGTAACTAAATTATAGCTGGATTTAATTAACTATTATTTTCACCTGTTCAGGTTTAATTCCATTAAAATTATATCATCATACTTAGGAAGTATGAATAAAATATTTATTCATATATGACTCATTTAAATCACCTCATAGGCTTTTATAGATTGGTGATGTAATTTACGGAGCAACTAGGGAACTTTAGAGAATGAAAATAACACTATTAATAACGATGCCCACACACAGTCCAGGCTAGGACCATCTAGGGTGAAAAGGAAGGGTGAATACCTGACTAGCTCGGTGCTGACCCTTTGGACTCACCCTGTGAGTAACCACTGAGGAGGATTTCAAATGATGGCTCAATATAAAAAAGAATAAAACATTCTCTTTTATAAACATAAATTGCATTTAACCTGTACTATATAAGACAGTGGAACAAATGAAAAAACAATACTCTAGAGAATCTGGGAAACTTGATTCAGAAAAACAGATAGGTTTAATGAGAGTACAAGATTGTGTTAACTTTTGGTCACTATTAAAACCCTCAAAGAATATTATAAATTGCTAATAACAAGTGCATGTGTGTGGTGGAGTGAATATGAAGAGCATAGAGTATGCAGAAGAGAAAAACGGATTAAAATGCGTTGAGGTTTATACAAAATTCTAAAAGTGGTTATCCTTGAAATCTACAAGTATGAATCATACCTTGGATGGCACGCTTCACAGAATACCCTCTGAAGCAGAAGGTAACAAATAGTTTTGCCAAGTAACAGAGAAAGGTTTTGACTCACCCTGTCATCCCAGTGTCACATTGCTATTATCTAAACTAGGTGGCTTTCTTTGTAATACCATCCCAAGCCACAGTCAATCCTGATACATCCATACCCTACCACTATCCTCATATAACTATACATATACATGCCTCTTAGGACAGAAGGGAAAGGTGAGGGTGGGTCATTGGATTCTCAAGGAACTGCTTTACACAGTGCATGGTGGAGCTCTATAATATCTTAATGCTTTGCACCATACGTAGGAAAGTGTGTGTGTTGTTTTATACAACCCAAGTTAGGTTCGTAAGCTATGGGATATAAGTTGTAACTTCTATTAGCCTATTTTCACAGTATCAAAAATTAAAATAATTGAAGCATAGTTTAAAGGAAAATAAAAACTATGTATGAGGAAATTATAGTATACAAGTAATCAGTGACAGCAGGGTAAGAAAAATTCACCCATCCTATCTGAAGGAAATACGAGGTCTAAACCAATCTTAACCCAATACAAGAAAATAGCGTGGCATAAAGGGACCTTGCCTGATACAGTTAAGGGAAGCTGACCTCATGAGTCAGACTAAGAGGAGAGCTTGTAAAATTAGTTAAGTTGGAAAGAGCTGACAAATTCAAACAAGAAGCTGATAGAATGATGGTTAGGAAGGGGTGGAGAGGGGAAGTTTGCCAATGACTTCTAGATTGTTACTTAGGAGCAACAAGTTCCGGAAACACACAGCAGGATGCTTATCATGATCGATAATGAAATGTAGCTTTCATAGAGATTGGTTTCAAAAAGTTTTTATTTTTTATCAAAAAGAACTAATAAGTGTTTGATGATATATGTTTGAATTTTAAAATTTCACAATGTATACATGTTAAAACATATCTCATAAATATATGTACTTTTACATACTTCATATTTTAGTTTAAATAAATTTAAGTTGAGAAGTTGTAAAGCAGATGAAAATTTTAAATATTATAAATATTGCTAGCCTCAAAAAGATTTAGGTGGAGAATCTTCTGTGAAGCTGGAGTAGGTGTTTCTAAAGAGAAAATAGGGTGAAATGGAAGAAGAAAAACTAAGGGCTAAAATAGGTTGCAACAACATGTAAAATTAATTAGAAAAATAAAACGACATTTGATATAGTAAATAGGACATATAAAAATTAAGTTCACTAGATAAAATGTGGAAAATTTTGAAAAAATTTTTTTTTCCATATTGCAGAAACAAAAATCAAAGAGATGAAAAAGATGACCTAGATAATGATACATGTGAGGGACAGAGATGTGATCAAAGAAACACAACCACTGTACATATTTCTAAGGACGAAAGAGAACTACGGTAGGGAAATAAATAATTAAATGTAAAAGAATAGAAAAAAGCTTTTGAGCTAAAGATCTGAGATTTAAAAAAAGAGCAAACTTTCATCAAGACACCTTATAGACACACAGATTGCTGAATTTTAAAGGTAAAAACTATGAATAAAGAACAGAGAGTTCTTCTCTAAGATATTATGTACTATGTTATGGCACAACATTGTGCATAGGTTGTTTTTGTCTTGTGTGTTTATTTAACAAATGTATATTTGAATGGAGAATTTTATTTATAGATAAGTTTCTGCTATATATGAAGATTAATGGAGAAATATTTTACAATATATAAAATTTTCTCAGTTAAAATGATTAATATATCCTTTCTGAAAAGGAAGTACAATACATATGCAAAAATACAAAAGGTAATTAAAATTTAAGAATAGAAGGATGGGAAAGCTAGTGTATAAAGTATATTATTTGAATTAAAGCCAGTTAAACATTATAAATATAGCCACAAATAATTTTTTTAAAAAGTATGTGGAAAGAAATTCATTTTTAGTATTTGTAAACATCATATTTGTATTGTCATAGTGCTACTGTAATAACTCAGAACTGTAATCACACATTAAAATAAATTTTGTGCTATTAATAAATAGAGAAAAGCAGAGAAATACAATCAAGTTGAATATTTTTGTGTTTGATGAAGGTACTCCCTCACTCAGAAATATATTCATTGGATGAATAAATCATCAAGTATTTATTGAGCACCTTTGTGTCATGGACTGTTCTAGACACAGTATTTACAGGATCAGAAAATATCCTAGTGTCTTACTAAGTACACAAATAGGTACATCTGAAATTGGATGAGTTTATGAAAAAGAAAAAATCAGTAGTATGAGAAAGAAAAGCAAAATATTCAGTTAAATGAAGAGAAAAAGAACTTTAAGGAGGTGACCAATATTTCAGCTTCCTCAGAAGATTAAACACAAAAATCAGTAAGAAGAAAGAGCAAGATAAAACATTTGATATACCCATAGGTCTCACCAGTCACAATCTAGGGTTTAGATCAAGTCAAGTGTTCCCCAAAGTCTCACGTGTCAAAGCTGGGGCTTTTGGAAGATGATTGGCCATGGGGGTGCTATACTCATTGGTGTATTAAGTCACCGTTGAGTTTAGAGCAGAATGTGCTGGTACTAAGCAGGGCCTGGCTGGGACAGGCAGATCACTGCCAGTGAGACCAGGATGGGCGTGCTCTTATGCCTGGTTCATCCTTTTTCTATCTCTGCTTCTGGCTTTCAAGTGACTGAGAAATATTCCTCTACTGTGGCTTTCCATCAAGCCATTTCTATCTTAGAGCCACCTAGCTATGCACTGAATCCTCTAAAATTCTGGGCCATAAGGATATCTGTCTATCATCTCTATCTATCTATCTATCTATCTATCTATCTATCTATCTATCTATCTATCTTTCTATCTATCTTTCTATCTCTATCATCTCTCTATCTATCTCTATGGAGACCAGAAGTTATTCCTTCTGCCTCTCTTCTTTTGATTGTTTTTACACTGAAGAATACTGTCAATGTTTTTCCATCTCAATTTAAAAACCTAGTTAATTTTAATCCATGATATTTTATCATCTGGATATCATATAGATATCATATAGATATCCATTTTATCATACAGATATTCTATTCAGCTGGTTGAATCAGAATTTTTATATTATGAAACTCAGTGCAAACCTGAAACAAATGTTTTCTAAATATTAAGGGTACTTTTGTAAACATGATAGATATTGCCAAGTTTCCCTCTATGTGGTGAAATGACAGTAACATATTACCAATGTAGCCTTATATCAGTGGCATATAGGAGTACTGTCAAACATGGATAGTTTTGCAATTTTGATAGGCAAATATAAAGTCTCATTACTTTAGGTATACTAACATATGGATTTGGAGTGAGGCAAAGAATGCATGAATATTGAACTAATTTTAAAAAGACAATATTTTCATATGGGTAAAACCTGACCAATCTAAAATTCTATAGTTCAAGGTTTTTTCAAAATAATTAACATATATTTATAGAATGTGCTACTAAGTGAGCATTTAGGAATGCTAAAAAATTAATTACTAACATGGAAAAGTGTTCATAATAAAATGTCATAAGGATGAAAGAAGTTACGAGAGAATACATTCTTGCACTAACAGCAAGTTGGATATTGTGGAAATAACAATACATTTTAAAATCCATCCAAGAATAGAGGCTTAAAAAAAAGTGAGCTAAAATTTAAAATGTGCTAATCCCTCCTTAAAACAGTGCCACTACTCCTTTTTCTTTAGCACATCTGTGGGAGGAGGAAGCTACCAACCAAAGGTACAGGTAAAATGCAGACAGCTGACATAGTGGTCATGAAGATTGGAACTGGAGCTGGTGTAACATTTTAAACATCTCTGTAATTCTCAGGAACAAAGGAAACCTACACCCATTCATCAGTGACTTCCTACAGAATTTCCATACATTGTAGTGAGATCTTCAGGGGAAGGCGTGGAGCTAGAAGCCTCACAGCACTCCAGGTCCTAGCTTGAGTTCAAAAGAGAGATTGCCAAAAGGTGAACATGAGCCTGAAGGGCAAACAGTCATGCTGTTGCTCCACTGAAAGCACTGAGGATTTTCAGGGTGGCAGAACTTCTCTGTGGATGCTAATGAACACATGTCCTTACACATTCGTTCAAACCTGAAGAATCTGTAACACCAAGAGTGCATACTTGATGGAAGTTATAGACTTTATATGATTAGAATGTACCAGTGTAGGCTGATCAGCTGTAACAAAATACGTCGTTCTGGTTCAAGATGTTGATAATCTCAAAAGCTATGCATGCTTTCTGCTCAGTTTTGGTGTGAACCGAACCTAAAACTGATGTAAAATAATGTCTATTAAAAACATGGATGCATATAATACTTAGAATTAATATAATTAAATATATGAATGATATTGATCCTGGAAAATAAAAATGCATATGAGGCAAATTGTGGCATCTTAAATTAATAAAAATAGGTAGCATGATAAATACTGGAAGGCTCAGTATTTTTAGGTTATCAGTTTTCCTTGAATTGAACTATAGAATTAGTAACACCACAAGCAAGACTGTAGTAGGGCTTCTTGTTTGCCTAAAATATGGATATGCTCATTCTAAAAGGACATGATACACATACACATCATGATAATCTTGAAAAATGATTAAACTTGGAAGGCATATGGTAAATGATTATAACAGTAACAAAGTAATGGTAATCAAGACAATGTGGTAAAAGAATACAAGTAACAGACTCTGGAACAGAATAGAGTGTTGAAAAATAAGCCAACATTTTTATGGTGAAACTATTTTGAAACAAGCACTAAAAAAATTCTATAGAGAAAGAGTTGTGTATACATGTAGAAATACAAGGTTTTACTTTATATAGAACACACAAGTTGTTTGAAGATGGATTACAAGTGCACATGTGAACCTTGAAACTATGGCATTTCTAGAGGAAAACAAAGGGATAATTTTGTAATCCTAAAATAAGAAATTTAGATACCATAGAGAGTTCTAATCAAAAAGTAAAACAATATGAGTTAGATTTGATAAAAGTTAACAAATTCTTCTCATAAATCAGATCAATAAATAAGTAGGTATGCCATCAACAGGGGGAAACATTCTTAACACATAAACTGACAAAGAACTTATGCCCAGATATGAAAAGAATATGGATAATATCATAAAAAGACAATTAAAAGTGGAGCAGTTAAACAGACACACGTCCTAAAAGATATAAAAATATTTGAAACATACATGAAAAATTATCAACATCAGGGAAATGTTAATTAAAACTAAAATGAAATATGACACATATCCACCAGAATGATTAAAATTAAAATATCAGTGATTGCAAATGATGTGATGATGTGAAATATCTGAAATTTCACATATTTCTGATTAGTGCATAAGTGATCAAAACACACCATTTGGTGTTTTCTTAGAAACTCAATCACTGATTTTTCTCATGGTATTATTCTCAGGTATTATTCAACATAGTGAAACTGTATGTCCACAGAAGCCCGTTCATTATGGTTTGTATAGCAATGGCACTCTGAATATGAGCAGCATAGCTACTGATAACCAAGAGAATAAGTGAATCAATTATTCTCTTTCATACAAAAGACTATTACTCAGCAATGAAAAATTAAGAGGTATTCTGACACAAACCACATCCATCATGAAGGGTGAACACATAAATAAAAAATAAATAAATAAATAAATAAAAAATAAATAAATAAATAGTATGCAAAAGAATTTACATGGGATGACTGAATGTTGGAAATAATAAGTAAAATTAATACATATGATTATAAATATGGTTATTCCAAATTTAAGATGATTAGTGGTTATTCAATAGTAGTAGTCACAGGAGAATATTCTGAGACACTGAGTATGACTTAGATGGAGGCCAAACTGATGCAATTATATACTTAAGTACTTTGCATTTTTGTCAAAGAAGGTGGATGTGAATTTTAATAAAATTTTAGTGCATTAAAAACTAGAATATAAAATTAGCAATGCAGCACTAGTTTTTATTTTTATTTATTTTTTTGTTCTGATTAGCTTTATTCTGTTTTGTTTTGTTTTGTTTTGTTTAGAAAATATGCTTCAAGGTCATCATGGTAGGTACAGTAGGGAAAGGAAGACCATAGAAAAGCCTCAACTTCCCTTTAGTTGCCTTTGTCTAGTATTAAAACATCATTTTTCTCTTCATTGGTAGCTCTACTTACACAGCCATGCCGAAGTGCATGGAGCTCAGACATATAGTTCACCCAGGTATCCAGAAAGAGTAAATTTTGGTGACCACCTAGTGAGTTTCTTCTACAGAAAGGAACAGGTGCTATCAGTGTTAGGATCTGGAAAGGAGAATAAGTTCATTAGGGAAAGTATATTCAAGCAAGACCAAGTAGCATGGGATAGACCTTACTGTAGGCTTGGCCTGTATGAGAAATGAACAGAAAGCTTGTGTGGCCTGAGTTCTGAGAGGTGTGGGTTAAGGGGCAGTTGGAAGGCAAAGCCTGGACAAGATCACACAGGGCCTGGGAAGCAGTCTTGTCTTTTGTGCTTGGAGCAGTGAGAATTCATTGAAAGATTTTTACACAGAGCAGTGACATAATCTGATTTACATTTTAAAGAAATCACTTGGCTGTGAGGCAAATAAATGGCTTTGGAGAACAGAAGCAAACAGACCAGTAAGGCAGTTAGAGCAGTGTTCAAATGTCCTACAACCAGGTGGTCAGAGAAGTCATCTGGGAAGGAGGATGACCTTCGCTTGTAGAAACATGGTTGAAGTTTCAGGCAAGTTGAGCCTTGGGCCCTACCTGAGGAGGGCCTGTCTTTTCAAAATCAAACAAAAAGAAGTGGCTGTTGGTCAAGTCCTTGGAGATGACCATGAAGCCCAGCTTGGTCACAGCCCCTAGAAAGGTCCTAACATACTCAAAGTGGCTGCTGACCTCAGCCACTTTCAGGAGGCCCCCTGGCTTCAGCACTCGATTTGCCTCCTCCAGGAAATCCCTGATGTTGGTTCCCATTAGTGAAAGACAAAACACAGCCACATCCACAGACTCATCCTCCAGAGGCACCTGGGCCATGTCACACACAGTGACTCTGGGGTCCAGTGAGGCCAAGTCAAAGCAGCGTACAGGGTTTCGGATACTTGAAGAGAGACGGCATCCTCTCAGCCAAAGTCAGCCATCACCAGAGATGCAGGCAAAGATCCCTGGCGATGCGGTCTACTGGTTGTAGTGGCCACTTCTTCACTTGGCTCTGGAAGCCATGATGGTAGAGGAGAAAAGCCTCAGGGTCTTCCTGGAAGAGACATTGTGCAACACTGCTGGGCCCTGAGTATAGCTGCTTGTTAAGGTAGTGAAATTGGGCCTGTCCAGCTGCTGGGCCATGTGGGCTCGCAGGGCCTCTGCTCGAGCCTCATGGTTGTCTGGTTTGGGGGCAGAAGGCACCTCTGACTCTTCTGTAGAGACCTTGGAGGCATCAGCAGAAATCTTCTCTGGTGCCTGTAGCGTCCAGAATTTGTTCTTGTGTCTCTGCTTGTTCTTCTGTGAGTTCCACCACTGCTTCCAGGTTAAGGTATTGGGGGGCTTAGAGAAACTGGGATCAGGGTTTGGCTTGGGTGGATCATGTGTAGTACTACCCTTCTGGGATTTGTGACCTGTTTGACCAACACTGTCTAGGTGTTGGGCAGGGTTTGAAAGGGTCTGTTCCTGGCATTTTTTCTTTCTTTTCTCTTCTTTGACAGTCACTACCCAGAAGAGCTTGCTTTTGGCATTTCTTCTTTTCTACTTTGTGGTCCTCACAGTCACCTTGAGGTGGGCCCAGATTTTGACATTTTTTTTCCTTTTCTCTCTTATGTTGGCAGAGGTACTAGCAAAGGAGGACTTTTGGGGGTGTTTCTTTTTTCTACCTCCTCCTCAGAGTCACTTCTGGGGAGGCTGATGGGTTGCTGAGAAAGAAACGCTGCTTCCAGAACTCGTAGCCAAGAGCTGGCAGCGTCTGGAGCCCTTGATTTGCGCGGCTGCCACTGCCGCAGACTTGAGGTTACAGGACTGAGGCCCACTACTGCTGGGGCCACCTCGGCCCACTCAGGCTCCTCGAACATGCGGGCCACGAGGGTGGGGTCACAAAATCTCAGCTCCTCTCCACATGCTGAGTGCGACTCGCTCAACTCAGAGCAGTTACAAACGCTCCTGGAAAGCAGCCAGAAACCCACTAATTTTTAAAATGTAGGTCTCTATATGCATAGATGCATGTACATACATGATGGAGGAATAAACCTGTTGTTAGAAAGATCAATGATTTTTATATTCTTTAAATTTTAGCTATTTTTTCATTAGAAAATCACACACAGTTGACCCTATGTTTCTGTGGCTTCTACACCTGCAGATTCAACCAACCATGGGGCAAAAAATTCCTCAAAAAACTTGCTTCTGTCCTGAAATGTACAGAATTTTTTCCTTGTAATTATGCCCTGAACAATACATTATAGCAAATGTTTACATGACATTTTAGTCCTTAACTGTCATACCTACTAAATATATAATCCTATTTAATTTTCATGTTAGGAATTACCATTCTACTAAATATCCAATGCTATTTACATAGCACTTTAGTAGATAAGTGATAAGTGATTCAATGTATACAGGGCAATGTGCATGGCTCACATGTAAATTGTATGCCATTTTATTTAATGGACCCAAGCATGTGGATTTTAGCAATTCTTGGGGCTCCTAGAATCAGTTCTCCACAATACCCAAGAATTCCTGTTTATGAGTCTGTAACAAGCAAACCAAAATAAGCATCATAAAACATTTGTTTCTGAAATAGAGCACACTTGGTTGCTGCTAGACACTCTACATTTAGGACTTGATGGACTTTTCAGGGAGGGAATTTTGTTATATCATATTTTTCTGTTGCCTACATACATGTGAACAACAAACACACAGCTTGTCTACAGAGCCAGTTTTTAGTAATCTCCTGCCCTTAACCCTGCCTGTGTCATGCTACTGGCAGGTATTGTGTATGCTGGAAAGTGCTCTAAACATAGCTTGACTTTTGCTTTTATGTGACTAATTTTCTCCCCATAGCTTTATTATTCTTTATCTTACATATTTAAGATTAATCAAATAATGATAAATGATAATGCATCAATAATCTAGAAATGAGTATTATGATATTGTGTATATCAGTTGTATTCTAACCACATTGAAATCATTGTCTAATATAAATATCATAGGAAATATGTGAGGTAATACTCAAGGAAGCCCTGGTTTCCTTGTGTTTGTTTTCATAAGGAAGAAACAGGGACCTATAAATGTCAAATTTTTGGGGGGAGGGGTATTGGGATTGAACTCATGAACTCCCCCTTGCCAGACAGGTGCTTATGCCACTGAACTTAATCCCCAGCCCTGTCAAATATTTGTTCCAAAGTCAAACAGTCAAAAACTTGATCCAAACCATGTATTGCCAAGTTTAATTCTTTCAAGGACCAGATTGTAAATTTTAAATTTTATAGAAATAAGCAAAGCATTTAATTCTACACCATTTTAGAAACAATCAACTAAAATTAAAATGAAATAGCTTCAATCGCACTATCAGAATAAGAAAATGTATATTTACAACATGGTTGTCAGAAATCAATGCACCTAAATGCGCTTTGCATACCACGGTGTGCACTACCATTCTGCTCGGTTCGGCTCCAAAGCTACCCTCTGTTGCCTTGCTTGTGAAACCGGAACATGTCTGCCTTGCTAGCTGGCAAAATGATGAACTTCATCGAGGTGGCAGACGTCCTTGGAGTGCTACTGGAGGAGAAACTATTCTTAGTTTATGTGAATCAGGCTCCTGACAGACTCCTGCTGTGTATTCTGGTCACAGCATATGGCACGTCTCAAGAGGCCTCCCTCAACGTCCCAGAGGACGATTTCCTAGTCAGTTTTCAAGTGTAGTGCTCAATGAACTTATCCACTGCGCCATGGGAGAGTCGGATCTCAGCCTTGGAAGAAGGGGTTCATTTCCAGATGCTTGTTTTTTCTTGAATACTCTGTATCAATCCTAGCGTTGGTGGCTGCCATTTCTATCTGCTATTTCTGTATTCCTTTAAGTTTTCTTTAACCCTTCATAGCCAATCACATTAGTACAGATGCTAATTATAATTAATGATTTAAAAAACTTTCCCTGTTTGAAATACTACATATGAAAAAAAATACCACCTATATAGTTACTATCTCTATCTGGAATTTTATTGATAAAATCATTTAGTGCTATCAGGTTGAAATCGATGTTTTTGTGATTGAATATCCTAACCTAGATATTTGGAGTTACCTCTGAATGTTCTAATATTAAAAATTCTTTCAATAATTTCATTAGATGCTGGGAATAATACCTGTCTCGGTAAGGCATTGATAACACTGTTAAAGATTTCAAAATCTTTGTGAAAATGTGTTGCATATTGTGAAAGTTATAAATGAGAAATAATAGAACTCTAGAGAAAATCATGTCATATTAGAGTGTAGTACTTTAGAGTATGGTTAAATTGGCTATTTTAGTTTCATTTTGTACTGATATTTACTCTTTGTGAGAGGAGAAGGTACATATATTTGGCTACAATTCTTCCTTTATTGTCTTGTAAATCCAAATTAGATTCTGATGGCAAGTTTTGATTGTGTTACAACGTAGCTACAACACTGCTTTCAGGCATTTTAAGTGGATGAATGACTTCATATTTTATGTACTTTATTTTTGGTAGAGAAGAGGTACAGCTGTGCTAGTTTTTCCACCCTTAATAGTTCCTTCCACAATAGCTTCACCACAAATCCTACACAATGATCAAGTTAAAATGTGTTATTATGGCCAAGATGAAGCTGTATAATCTTTCCTTCTTGCATCAGTGCACGGGTTTATACAATGTTTTCTCTTCCTGTTACAACAGCTTTCATAAGGATCCCAAGCAACCCTGTAGAGTAACTTCATTATTTCATTTTAAAATGCCTTCAATTTTGAATGTAAGAGGAAAAGAAAGATGAGGATTCTGGGTTCATTTTCTGAAAAACCTGTGAACAATCACATATTTCTCTCTCTCTCTCTCTCTCTCTCTCTCTCTCTCTCTCTCTCTCTCTCTCTCTCTCTCTCTCTCTCTGCTGTTCTGTGGAAAAATAGACACAAAGGGTAGGCTCCAAGCTGTTTTGCATGAATTTATTTATAGCCTTCTCTCCCTATTTCAAGAAAATTAAGAACATCTGTATAAATTAGATTCTTGGTTTGGAACATCCCAGTGAACGTAGTAGGATTAAATGATATTCTGGCACAAATGATGTAGTATGTTGTAAACACACTAAAGCATATCTTTATTTCATCGATCACAGAATATATATATATATATATATATATATATATATATATATATTCAAATAAGTATTTGAGTGACTTCCTGAAAGCTGAGAAGATGTGAGAGACTAACACTGCATAACTGAGAATACTGAGCTCTTATAAGTCAGTCACTTTTTAAAGAATGTTATTTGAATGTCAGAAACTACTTTACTTTCTATTGACAATACTTGTTTCTATGCTTTCAGTGCGTTCATTCATTTTGTTGTAATTAAGAAAATATAGTATAGTAAACCTCTCTAAGCAATATTCGGTTGCTTTGTATTGGGATTTTGGAAAATGTGTAACAATAGCTTAAGAATGAAGGATACTTTTAGACTGAATTGGATAAAACAGCAAGAGGAAAATAAAAATCTAAAAAGATGAAATGAAGCTTGGAAGAGGGAAATCAAGAGCAGTCATCTTCATTATCTTTGAACTTTTGACTCGGGGTGTTTTATTTTCTCATGCATTTTTATCAACTAACCAAAAAAATTTATATATATTTTTTTCAATTTTTATCCTAGGTTTATAGATTAATACTTTATACTAGTCAAGTCTGAGTCATTTTTGAAAGTTACTCTGTCAAGAAGTAATAAAATTATGGATGTAGTACTAGACTATTTGATACATTATTTTGCAAGTTTATCACCTAAATTTATTCTCAAAAAGCATAATCTGTAGACAATAAATTTGTCAAATCTGGGAAATCATCTATTCATACAAAAGATATTCATTAAATGAATACTAGGTATCAAGTGTACAAGTACCAGTGGCCCTGTATGATTAAATTTAGCTATTTGTCAAATCAAAGAACTTGGAAGGATCTTATGGAGATACTTTTAAATAGTTCACCTTAATTATAGATCGATCTTATAGAAATTTTCCAAGTATGCACTTTACCTAGCTGACAAACTAAATCTCTATTAAATCATGTTTAAAACTAGTCCCATTATAAATGCCTTCCTGTGTGATGTTATTTGTATGAAATATTTTAGTTAATACAGTGTGCCTAGGAGGTAGTTATTATTAACTTTACTATTTTAAAGAGTAGGACATTGAAGGTTGGAGTGGTTAAGGATATTTTTCAAAGTTGTTGAACATGTAAGATACCGATAGAAGATGTAATATGCTTTCGTATCAGTAAATTATATGTTCAATTATTTTATGAAATTGAGTCTGAAGGACATATTCCATATACTCACAAATTACAGCTATGTTGAGTGATTCTTAATTTTTTTCCTGTGGGAGAACTAATTACCTTAAACATTCAACAAATATTTGATCATGTACTCTATATGGAAAACATGCTGCTATTCAATTATGAATGAGACAAGAACATCATAGCAATGTGAAACATGTTAGAATCATCATGGAGATGTAAACAGGGTTGCATGTTAACTGAAGACGTCTCGGGATTATTTTATCAATTATATTAAGGCTAGTAGCCCAGAACATCAAATTCTTCTTGAGACACCTAAGTATCATTATTTTATAAAAATCTCATGCTTCTTAAAATGATTATAGAAAGGGACATTAGAGTGGTGAGTAATTCCCCACCTGTCACTTTTCTTGTAATACCTATTGAGCTATCTAGCCCTGAGATTTCTCCTCTGATGCCTTATGAGTCTGGATTAAGTATGGTTTGTCTTGCCTTTTGATCTTCAAGTTCAGAGTATGAAGAGTACAGAACTTATCAAGTGTATCGTTGGGAGGAAACAAAGGAAGGATGAGATGTGAAAGGGAAAAAATATCTTTTTCTTCAACTTTCATGGCTGGTGCTCTTGAGACAAGACAGATTAATGAGAGAAAAGCTCACAAATTGATTAAAGTTGCCATTGGTACAGTAGACTTTGTAAAGAAATGAAGGCCTTCGAAAAGTTGGTTTAGTGTGTGTGTGTGTAAGTGTGTGTCATAATTGATTTAATGAAAGTAGAAAACCTATGAAACAAAGGAGGGAGCTAAATATAGTGGACTGGAGGAATCTTAGCAAAGCCTGTTTATTCAAATTTTTCTCTGCATCCCTTCAACTGTAGAAACGGGCGATGTTCCTTTCCTGCGGATGTAGTAGGTCACCCCTCACATGAACATCTGCTGACCTGTTTCAATGAAAGGTGAGAACACTCTTAATGCACACGGTGCGTCTCAAATTCCTTTAGCCTAAAATGCTCAATATGCCTCATTGCCACATCCTGGGATAGCATGAACTGAACCTTTCGAAGCCTAAAACATCCAACTGAGACATTTCTCTCACAGAAATAACTGTAAGCTACATGGACTTACTTCAAGAATTACTGGAGTTGATTTTCAAACATGACCATAGAAAAAATGAGTTGATATCACTTCCACACTTGTTTGGTAGGTAACTAACAAACAGACCAGAAAATAGCTCATCAGAATGAAAAGCTAATTCCTTTGAAAACTAGTCAAAATTGAATTTTTAAAGCTATGGCAAAATATTTCCTTGCCTGTAGAAATTTCATAGTAACTTTTATGCATTTAGTATTCCATCTTTTGGCTCAGAAATTGTAACTGCCTATTTTTATATAGGTTTATTTACCTCTTATCTACATCCCCTGGAAAAACATAAATCACATAAGGGCTCCAATTTGAAAGTTGTAATTATTTTCCTAAGAAATATGCATCTTAGGGGATGTTTTGAGAAATTCTGAGCTAAACCATATGATTTGGGAGTTGAGAGAGAATTTTGTGTATGTGTGTCCTCACGCTGCCAGTGCCCATGCTTGACAGATAACTGGTGTTAACATTCCTTCCTGAAAACACAAGTGCCTATGCTCCTAGGAGAATTCGTTTTTCATTAACTTTATTACTTTGTTTTTCATTTCTTATTATTTATTATCTTGTTTTATATGCTGGCCTCCACAGGGATTTAGCCCATTGATTATTGGTTATCTTATAATGAGAGCCTTCATTACACCACTAAAAATGTCTCATTTAGTCACTTAAAATGTCTGAGTTCTTTATAATAAGCCAGTTGAATCGCAAATATTTTAAGCAAAGTTTTATGGTTGTGGAAATCCAATCCAGACTCCTTACTTATAAGTGAATAAATACTAAATTCACCCCCCCCTTTGCAATTTTGTAATAGAATCTACACTTTATTCTGCAAATAAAAAATGTTATTTTATGATCTGGGTTCAAAAATAGGTTTTATTTCAAGTTAAATGCACATCAGGGCACGAGCCTATGATCTCAGCACTTGAGAGTTGGAGGCAAGAGGATCACTTTGAGTTCAAGGCCAGTCTGGGCTACAAAGTGAGTTCAAGTCCAGCCTGGGTTACATAGTGAGATCCTGTCTCCAAAAAAACTAAAAAAACCTAAGTTATATGATTTTATATTAACCTGTCTTTAAATAATTTACTTAGAAATACTCTTTAAACTTGAACATTTCTGAAAAAAAATCTTCCAATAAATTGAAAATAAACGGAAGCAACAGTATGATAAAACTATGTAATCAAATGACCAATAAAAGGCCAGTTTAACAGCCTGAGTAATTTTATCACATTTTATCAGTTTATCATATTTTGTTATATAACTATTTTTCACATTATTATTGCAAACATTACACTTCACTTTTTTTATACTGTAATGAATTCTTAAGCATGTAAGTATGCCACACATTGTACTAGGAACAGTTCAGTATCTTCAACCAATTGAGAAGTTGCATACTTCCTAAGGGATTTAGCTCTATTTTAATAATTTATACAAGTTATACATAAAGAATGCTTTTACACTGTATAAGATTAAAACTACATGATAAACTAACAATTCTTCTTATAAACTTTCTATTTCATATTAACTGAAATTCCTGAGGCTTTTCAAATCTATGTAATATTTTATGATAGGAACTACAATCTGTTCCATCTTCATGGATGATGGACATATAAGTTGAATTCAGTATTTTTCTAGTAAAAATCAGCACTTCAATATACAATATGCATAGTTGAAGATTATTTCTCATGTGCAGTATTTCTCTTAGACAAAAAGATAAAAGTTGATGTCAAATTGTTTAACCGACATTTTGAATTTTAATTAACACTGTGAAAATGTCTCCCCAAGAGAGGGTACTATTTTTCTACTACCATAGACAACATACATTCCACAGCTGCAAACTGTTAAATGTAATGTTTTCCCTTCAGTTTGAAAGAAATTATAGTTAATTATTATATTAGTTATGATCTCCTTAATTACTAAGAGTGCTGCTGGTCTTCTATTGTGATCATTACCCATTTCTACTTAGTTCTGATTCTTGTACTTTGCCCATCTTTAAGTTTCTTCACCTCTTCTTTGGCAGACTCTATATTTTGTATCTTAATACAGTGGTGATTAGATGTGCTATAAATATCTTTGTATTTTTCTAGTCTTTTTAAGGAATTTTTCCATTGTTTGCAAGATGGGACTTTGTAATTGAGGTGAGAAATGTAGTTAATAAATGTAGTTCACTGATGAGGTTTAAATATTTTTATTAATATTATTAAGTTTTAAATATTTTTATGATGTTAAATCTAATATATTTTCTCTTTTTGGCTTCTGCTTGTAGCACTTCTTATACATTATTGTCTGCTTCTGAAGTAAGAAATATTTTGTACATTTTTCTAATAATTTTCATAATTTATAATTTGGACTTTTATATTTAGATTTTAAAATAATCTGAATAAAGTTTGTTTGTAATGAAAAATAGGTTCTAATTTTTCTGATGGCAAGTAATTGTCAAAAATCTAATTCAGTGGTTAGTCCATAGGTTTCCAAATTATTTAAAATGCTACATCATTCGTAAACTACATTTCCATAGTATACAGTGTTTACTTTCTAATTCATCGTGATGTTTATGTGGATGATTTTTGCTTTCCTATACTTGAAGCTTATATAAATTTACTTTTTGTACATATTATGATTTTTTTATTGAGTTCATGTTCCTTGGAGTTTTGTCATAAGAAATGTTTTGAGATCCTGCTTGAAGGTGTTTTTCTTCAGAGAAAAATTATATTTGATTTCTGCCACCTGCTTAGTGTATATATTATAAATTAAGTTCATCAGTTATAAACTTCATTAGTTCCATAAAATTCTTAATCACTATCATCTTGAGAACTTTTTGACTTCCATTTTCTTATCTCGGGTTTTAAAATAAATATCCATAGTGCCATTAGTGTCTCTTAATCTCTTAAGTTTTCACATCTTTATTGCTGTACTTTTTATTCTCTATAATTTATTCATATTTGTCTTTTAGGTCATGATGTTTTTCTTTGGCAATGTATAAATCATTGTATAATATATTTGTTGAGAGGTTTTGTTTTTAATTTCAATCACTATATTTTAGAAATTTTCTTTGCTTTTGCCTGTTTCTTTGTTTTTAAATAACACTGATCCATTCTTTTATTTTTCAGAATATACTTTAAATTTAATATTTTAATCACAATAACTCAATAAACTGTTTCTGGCCATTTTATTATCTGAGTTTATTGATAGTGTATTACTATGTTTGTATTGTCTATTGATTTTCACTCATGGCAGAACATTTTCCTGCATGCTTTAAATTTTGGAATTTCAATTCATAGTCCATAATCCATTATGGCAATTCTCAGAGGTAAACATGACTTGACTCTATTTCTGCCATATATTCTGTAGGAAAAAGAATCTTCAATAATTTTAAGTTAATTTTCCATTGTGGAGTTTCCTGAATATTTCTGACATTGTAATTTTGTGTGTAATTCTGCAGACATGAAATCACAGGGAGAGCTCCCTGCCGTTTTTTTCTGGCATCTGGAGTTGTCAGAAGACAGTGTTACACCAGGCTGATGCTCATTCTCATGTTGTAAACTTGCCCTATCCCTATTTCTAAATGTTGGCTGGGTTTTATGTTATTACATGATTAATGTGGAATTTCATGCCATAATTTCACCATCTTGTGTTTATGTGAATTGCAATTTAATTCACTGAAACACTGTGCCAATTGTTGGTTTGTTTTTTGGATTCCTACTATATTCTTTCAGCTGTGGAAGTTTTTTTTTTTTTTTGCCATTACTTCTTTGATGATTTCATATTTCTTTTTTTCCCCATTCATTGCCCTGAAATTCCTTCAGATATATCTTTCAGCACTTTCTCAAAAACTTTGTTCTGTTAATTTTCCTTGTTCATGAAATCTATTCTCTCTCTCTTTCTTTTTTTGATGAAGAAATTTTTTGGTCTTTCATTTTAATTTTTCCGTCTTCTGCAAATATTTGTTTCTCCAGTGCTGGACCTGGAGGTAGAATGCAGTGATGCAAGTGCTGCCTGGCAAATATGAGGTCCCAAGTGCAATTCCCAGTCCCAAAAACAAACAAAAAATAAAAACAAAAAAAGAATTTTTCCACTGATAACAAAAAGATGAGAATTTGTACTAGAGTTGAAAATCATAGGCAATGAAAGTACAGAAATGAAAAGTTACAGAGCACTTTGTGTTTTACTTTTATAATTACGGAAAAGGCCACAGTTTATAGTGCTCTTCATTATTTTTCTGTCTGGAAATAGTATTATTTAGAAATGTAGAGATAGAATACAGGACTCTGTGACATGGCATAAACCAAAAATATCAGGAGTGAGACAAAATAAGGTAATGTGTTGATTCAGTGCAAAGATGGTGATAGAAGGATCTAGAGAAAATGTCAAGAAAAACTGAGTTTTTAATTCAAAATGAAACATGTATTTAACAAACAAGAATTCTCAATTTTGCTCATTAAAACTATCAGATTTTCCATTTATTTCCTAAATGTTCAATCTAAATTATTGCAAACAAAATCTGTAGTTCTATGAGTAGATGCTGCACTGTCTGACACCACTTGTTCCTAGGACTAAATGCCATGTAATAATGGATGAAGAATGAAGGGATGGAGAGTGGAGATATTTAAACAGTGACTCAGAACTCTTGTGCAATGATATTATAAAGCAAGTATGAAGACAGAGTGTCAAATTCTTCCTGGATGAATATGAAAAGCAATGGTCTTACCAAGTTGCTAGAGAATGATTACATGTCCCATAATAAATCTGAAACTATCAAGTACGTTAAGTGCTGAAATATTAGACTAAAAAGCTATTAATGGGATACGTTTCCTATTCTTGTTTGGCAAGATCTGATTGTTTCAGAAGATGATCTACAAAAACAAAACTAGCATTTCTCAAGCAATACTGAGTTATGTGGCATTTTTCAAGAATTTCTGAGACCCTTTAGCCAGGACGTTGTGTACTGTTCTACTTGAACTCATATACTATTTCATCAGCTTGGAAGTTGCAAAAAAAGAATCATAACTGTGACATGCAAAATTTATTCATAGAACATTATTTTAGCCTTATCCCTATATTTATAGATGCATAAAAAGTCAAATAGAGACATATATAGTTATTTGCAAGTGTAGCTTTACAAGCAAGAAAATTCATGTGTTATTGTTTGTGTTTTATGTTTCTTATTAATAAATTATTATTCTGATCGTGAATTTTGAGCAGTATGTATTTATAGGGCATGTGAAACTGCACTGAAGAGAAATGGGAAATTACATTCAGAAGTGAAATATCTATAATTAATTTTGAATTCAAATAAAGGAAGGTAAATGTCCATAACACATTACCTGGAAGAAATATATATTTTTAATGACAGTATTCAGTTTTGCTCTTAAAAATACATTAAAATTCTTAAATACTCTGAAAATTCAATTTTTAAAAAACTTGTTTTTTAGCTAATATATATATGTTGCAGCTTTTTTTCCAACACCTATATTTGAAATATCTAGAAATTAGGGTAATCTCTACAACATTAGCAATTTTTTTTACTGTGATGATAAGTACCCAAAATAGTCCACTCCTTCATCTTGCAGAAATTGTTAAAACGCATCAGTGAACATTTCAATCAACTTAGAATGTACAAAAGGAGAGTGACATTTGCATTCAAACCAGTCTCCTTATTTTGGCAGCAAAGTATAATTAATATCAGCCTAACTTACTTCATTCTTAACTTAAAATCTAGCACTGGCCAAACTTCACGAGGATATGTGGAAATTTGTTAAAATGAGCTGCTGAACCTCAAAGTTAGGGAGGCATTCCTATTCCCCTCAATCTCCTCAGTTTTGACGCCTCTTCATGATTTTGCTGGATCTAATGGAAAATCTACCCTTCCTCCTAACCACTCATCTCAGAGTCCATCTATTTCTTCTCGGTCAGTTATCATTCATACTTCAAAATCACCTGAACAAACAAACAAACAAACAAACAAACAGCAACAAAGTTCAGAATGCCCATAAAACATTTGATACCAGGGAGAGAAATCGTTGCTTCTTGTGGGTCTTGCTACTGTAGCATAGGTTGTTTACTACTTGTTTAGTATCATGCTGCCTTCCTTAAACTATAAACTACTCAGGAACTGGGTCTGTATCTCTACATATCTGCCTTCCTAGCACCAAGCAGTGGAGCATCTGTATTCCTTGTTCAGTAATCATCTGCTGAAATAATAGATGTGCTAGTGCTCCTGTTCTGTACTTTGACACCAAAACAATTGTTTAGTAGCTGGATTCTAATTCTCAAAAGCTTTGTAGAATAATTTCATTTTCCCCTTTCCTTTCTTCTTCTATTCTTGTTCCTGTGTGTGTATCTAAGTCATCTGCTTTTTTTTTTTCTTTCATTTGATACTAGGGGTTGGGCCCAGGGTCTTCACACTCAGATGTGTCTCCATCTCTTTTTAATTTTTATTTTCAGATAAGATTTCACTATGCTCAGTTGTCTTCATTGGGCTTGAACTTGAGACCCTCATGCCTCAGCCTTTCAAGAGTGGTAAATTATAGACCTGTGTCACCATGTGTGTCTGTCTCTAATCATTTTTTTCCTCCGTCCTTCCTTTCTTCCTTGCCTTCTTTCCACAGATCAGCCAAAGTATAATGGGTTTTCTTACTCATGTCCCAGTACTTAGTGACTGAGTTTTTAAATTCTTGAACCTGACCTGGCTAGGACTATATAATCAATAGCTTTCTCTAAATTCTTTGTGTAGTCCCACCCACCACATTTATCAACTCTAAAGTTCTCTTTGGTTTGGAATACTTGACGGTCATGTGACCCATCCCAATTTGGAGAGTCACATGGAGTCATAAATTTAGTTTGAGATATGGTTCTTGTGTTACACCTTTGTACTGACATTCTAATTTCAAAACAACTAAGTAACACAACTCCCATGTACTGTTCCCTAGAATAACCAATTCCTGATTAGGTTTCCATGTGTGGGCTCCAAGTCTTCCTCCAGCCCATGATTTTGCTTGAATAAGTAGCCGCCTCATCATTGGGCCTGGTTTTTTTATATCAACATGTGCTAATACCTTAAATGTGCACAGTGAAAACTAAAAAGTCAAGAGAAGGAGAGTTTTACACAATTTTCCCTGGTGATAGAAGTCACATGTAAGCATTTTACTGCATTATATGCGTCCTCTATCACCAAGTTGACTACACAGATCCAACAGTGCCATCACTCAGTCACAGGACATGAGATCCCTCAGACAGAATCCCTCCTCAAATCTTACAGGACATATTTGTTTTTAACAAAATATGGCTATGTATTTTTTAAAAACACTAAATGACACCTCACTAAATGACAAATCTCTGCCATGCTTTATCCCCTCTCTACTGGTCTGGATTTCCTACAGCACTTATCATCTCCCAATATAGCAAATACATACTTCTTTGTTATTAGTAATGTTCATTGTATCTCCTTATTACAATCAAAATAGCATGAGAAAAAGACTCTTACTTTTCATTATTTTAATTTTATTCATTGATATCTGCATGCACCTAGAGTAATATATAGGCATGAAATCAATATTTGCCAGATGAATGAATAAATGGATAAATAAAATATTGCATCAAACATATTCTGTGGGATCACTTACACATATTTGACATTTACAATCAGAACATTTAAAAGCAACACATAATTCTTACCAATGTCAAGGCAATAAGATGAATGAATGGTTTTCAAAAGAGGTATTTATGTTTATTGTTCTCTTTCTTTGGCATCATCATGTTGTAGAATTAAATATGACCATGCTGGTGCTTAAGGTCAGAAGAAGTTCCTGGGTTTTGATTATTAATCAGTGGACATGCTCCAGCATTCCAAGGTGCTGAGATGTAGTTACCATGTAACAATCTCATGAATAGACCTTTCGTTCCATAATCCTCAGAATAGCCAATGCCCAGCTGCCCCTTCCTACTGGTCCTATGATTTAATTCGGGACTTTGTTTTGACTCACCGACTATAATAGTGGGTGAAAAGGACATGTGAAAGTCAGCAAAAAACTGCAGTTTGAATCCCATTTTAGGATAGAAAAAAGGATAAACACACAACTATATGTGATAACAGATGTAAATGACAAACTCTTAGCCACAGTATTATTTAAAATAATGTTTGACTTAGATTATTTTTGCTAATGAAATATCTCCCATGTGAACAGAGTGACATGGCTGTTTCACAAATTGCCTGGGACATAAATTTGGAGGTCTGTTTTTTTTCAGTTCTTTATATGTTCCAGATATTAGTTTGTCTGAAGAACAACAGGCTAACATTTTTTCACGTTCTTTGGATTGTCTTTTCACTCTGTTGGTGATTTCTTTGGCTGCACAGAAACTTTGTAGTAAGATGAGATCCCAGTTGTTGATTCTTTGTAGTATTTCCCATGCCACCTGTGTTTCGTTCACAAAGTCTTTTCCTACACCTGTCTTTAAGGGTCCTACCTATTCTCTCTTTCAGCAGATTTAGTGTTTCTGTTTTAATATTTGTATTTTTGACTCATTTTGATTTTAGTTTAGTGCACAGTGAGAGAATGGGTCTAGTTTTAGTCTTCAGTAAATGGAAAGCCAGTTTTTCCACCATCATTTATTAGGGAGGCTATCTTTCACCCAATAAATGTGTTTGGCCCCTTTTTCAAAGAAAAGGAGGATGAGTGTGTTTAGGGTTGTTTGTGCATCTTCAAATCTGTTCCAGTGATCCTTGGGTTTGTTGTTTTGTTAGTACCGTACTGATTTTATTACAGCAGCCGTAGTGTAATTGTAAGTCAGTGATGTGATGCCTGCTGCATTGCCTTTTTAAGCCAGGACTGCTTTTGCTATTCTAAGACACTTCTGGTGCCAAATAATTTTAGGAATGTTTTCTCTAGCTCTGAGATGTCTTCTAATGATATTTTGATTTAGACTGCATTAAATCTGTATAACAATTTTGAGTGCATGGCCATTTTTACTATGTTGGTTCTTGCTAACTAAGAGTAAGAGATATATTTCCATTTTCTGATACCCTCTTTGATCTCCTTTTCAGAATACTGTAGTTTTCAATAGATAGATCTTTTATTTCTTTTGTTAAATTGATTTCTAAGTATTTCATTCTTTTTCTGATGGTATGATGAAAGGTACAGCTTTTTAAATTTCTCTCTCAGGGAGCTTATTATTTGTGTTTGGGAATGTTGTTGAGTTTTGAGTGTTGACTTTGTATTCAGCTATGCAACTGTATCTGGTTATTAAATCTAGAAGTGTTCTGGTGAATGTTTTGGGGTCTTCTAAATAGAGTATCATATTATTTTCCAATAACTGTAATTCAGCTTCTTCCTTTCTTATCTTTATTACTTTTATTTCTTTCTCCTGTCTAATTGCTCTGGCTAATGTTCCAGAACTGCATTGAATAAGAGTAATGATGGTATACATCCTTGTGTTCTGAGTTAAAGCTCTCAGTTTTTGACCATTTAGTATGATGTTGGTTATTGTATATATTTATATGAATATATAGTGCTTCAATATTTTAGAAGTATTAATAATTGAAAAGATGCATTTTAAAATAATAGTGGAAAATTGACAAGAATAAAATCTTTATTTTGTAAAATTTTTCAATAGAGATGAACAGTCATTATAAGAACAAACAAGGAGGGCACGGGGATGTATAGTTCAGTGGTGCAGTGTCTGCCTGGCAACCATGAGGCCCTGAGTTCAATTCTTTGTACAAAACAAAACAAAACAAACAAACAAAAAACCATAGAGAGGATAAAGAATGAATTTAGCATTAATGGAGCAGAATAAAAAAATATGGAAAATAATTTCCATATTTTACCACAAAAGACTTGAATGAGTGACTTTGAATTTATATTTTATCCATCAGAGATTTGTGTTGACTTACAAGATTAAAATTAAAATCATGGCATATAGAATAAATATGAAAAGAAAGCAATGGTCATATACTAATTCTAAGTAATATAAACTTGATAAATATAATTAGTTGTTCTATTTGAAGCATCTTTAGATCCAGAGTTTTTAAGCAGTAGTTTAGCTGTAGTCTAGATGGTCATTTATCTGTGTTAACAAGGTGGCTTCTAAATAACTTGGTTTCAGGTTATCCTCCTGCATCCTTCACCCAAATAACTGGGAATACAGTGACATACCATTACACTTGGATAAAAAAGAATTTTTAACCTTATGTACATGTGGATCAAATATTTATATTTAAGAGTCCCATTATTCAATTTCCAACTTATTGATTTTCAGTCATTTAAAGGAACTTTGCCAATTCAAAAGAGAATCTGTACTTTTAGATTAGGGAAATCCAACCTGTACTAACAATAAGTCACAGTCATTTATACTGGTTTATTTATTTTTCTACCATGTCTATTATATCAACCAAATTTGTCAAATTATTGACTTGCCTTCTTTGACACTGAAAGCTTTATGGGCCAAGCCTTCTTAGAATCATTGGAACCATTAAACGCTAGAGTGTATACTGAAGGAAATGTGAACAGAAAGCACCAATACCCATATAGATACACTGTGCGTTATTTCACACCAATGCCCAAGAGAGGAAAGTGGAAGAAACAGAATGGGAGTGCTGGGAGAAATGAAACATCATCTGTGAAACTGGAATGGGTTATCAGGCATTGAGAGGAAGCTGGAGAAAATCACAATGCCATTATGTACTGCACTGGTCCTGCCTTTGAAGATAAGGGGCGAGAACTCAGCCAACATCCATTGATAGTCACTAAAATTCTAAAAACGTAGGTGAGTATGTAGCTGCATCTAAATGCTCTGTTGTAAGTATATTTTAAAATATCTACTGTTTATGAAGGTAATGAATAAACATTGCCTCAAGTATGAACCTCTTGTGGCTAGCTTATTAGATATTTTTCTGGTAAGCACTGATATCATAATCATATAATATAAACTCTGAAATACTTCAGTTATCACACCGTACTGGAACACGTTTATCTTCTTGTGATAAAGTAGGTATCTGCAGCAAGAGAGTAAAATTAATATAGTTTTTTGTTGTGTAGGTTTTGTCAAGCTATATAGAGCTCATCTAAGGTAACTTAGTTAAGAGTTAATATAGTTTAAAATTCTTTAGAAATATGGAACATAAAGAAAGAATTCAAAGGCTATTATAATGAAAGAAGCTTTTATGTTCTTTTAAAAGTAGAGATACATAGGAAATAGATTTCTTTTGCAATATACAAATAAAATAAAGTGGAAGTAAAATTGCCTGGTATGTTTTTCTTTAGCATCGTTTTCCTTTTAGAGTTTTAAAATTCAGCTTTGCATATTTTAAATGTATCTGGAAATTTAAAATGTAAAAATTTAAGTCACGTCTTGATAGTGAAATAATGATTATCCCCCAGAATATCTTTCCTAATGTAATCCCATAAAAGAAAGAGGCTTTTGAAAACCTTTGTATGGAAATAAAGACAAAAAACAATGATGAGGTAAATTAAGATGTGATAAGTGGAGTTAATTAACATCTAATTTCAATCAGTTTGTCAACCTCAGTTTTTCCTTTCTGTGCTAAAATGTTCACAGGCCAGCATCATCAAAACATAAATCATTCCCCAAAGCATCCTTTTGGCCTCTGCTAATCTAATGCTTTTTGCATTCATAAAAGTGCACATAAAGTTTAATCACAGGCCAAAAATATGTGAAGCAAATCCCTTGAGACTGATACTAATCATATTAGGATATTCAATTGGCATACTAAAATGAATTAAATGAAAAAATGGAGATTAAAATACCAATTTACATGCATTTAAAAACCCATGCCCAGTTCATCGTTAGCAAACTCCCCTTTATTCCTCCTCCTTCGCCACCTCCCACTCCAAATTGCATGCTTAAACCAGATGGAATCAGAATGAGATGAGCTGTATGTAAATTAAACTGAAGTTCAGTCTGTACTGTCATAAAGTAGAGCTTCTCAAACTTTAATGTAGACATGAATCATGTGAGGATCTTATTAAAATGCAGATTCTGATTCAGTAGGGGGACCAAGCATGAGGACCAAGGTTCTGCATTTCCAAGAAGCCTCTGGGTGATGCTTATGTTCTGATCCACAGACATCACTTTGAATAACAATGCTGTAAGTGGAATCACTTACTTTTCCAAATTGCAAACTGTAATATTCCATAGGTTAAACTACATTGCTCGTGCTGACTGGCAACTTGACGGTTTGCTAATACACTCTATATGATAGCTTAAAATTGAACTAATTATGATTTTAACAAGCATAACAATATGTTTTATTTGGTTTAAAAAAAACCCAGCATTTACCTAGTCAGAACTGATAAGTGATAGTTGTATTTCTAATAAATTATTTATACTTTGTACCTCTGTCATTAGAAAACTATATTGATAGTGCAATTAATAACGTATGAGCTACTAACTTTTTAATGACATTTGTAAAACATTAGTCAATTTTATGAGATTTCTCCCTAAAACACAATGCTTTCCTGCCACTTTTTATTTCAAAATCATTACACATATTCAATTTAATTGCCTGAGAAGGCAATGCTGAAGGCATTTTTACTTACTATGTTATTTTGCCACTGGCAGTTACTTCTTTGTTATCGTTTTATTATTCGTGGACAGAAAGATAACTATGCTATTTTTCCCCCACAAAAGTAAAAGTCAAATAATGGTCAAATGCATGGTTGCAGAGCCTAACGCTGAAAGTGCATGTTTGTGCTGGTTTATTAGTGAGCTAAAATATATTATGTCCGGCTTTTACACTTCAAATCAAATATAGTATGGATAGAAGTACTTATGCCTACTTGTATTTTTCATGAACTATATTTCCTAAGAAAATTCTGTCACTTTTCCTTCTCATATAGTTTATTTATTAGCCACTCATGTTGTACAAGGTATGATCTCAAAAAATTGCATCAAGATGTTATGCTAACCTTCAAAGATGTGTCTGTGACCACTTTCAGGTGACATCTTGTCCAAAGATGTTTTCTTCCCTTTCTTGTTTAAATCTTTCACAGAATCTTCTGACTGGTTCCCAGGATGACTCTTAAATGTTGGTGAACACAAACTTCTCTCAATTTCCACCTCCTGTTAGAAGACATTAAAGGGATGTGTGTTAAAAGCTATCAGTGTGAAACAGATGTGGTTTTTAGGGGTTTAGAAAGCAAGAGTGAGAGAGGGAGGGGATGTCTGTCATGATTGATGTTTTCCAATATCCTTCAGGGAAAATTTTGATAACTTTGCCAAGAACTGCAAACACACATCTGATGCTTAGTTTACTTCTCTACCACTGGTTCCACTTCTGAATTAGCTTTTCTTTCATGTGTGTTTTCCCAGTCTCATAAAAGAGAGAAAGTAGAAATAAGGGTCAAAAGGCAATGTAATATATGTTAATAGATGCAACTTCCTAGGCCTGAGAAATATCAATGAGGGACTTTGAGAAAATAGCAATATATCTACATTGTATGCTAAAGGCAGAAGGAAATGAGTTTTTTTATGTCATGCTCAACCTATAATGATAATCTTAGCAATTATATAGCTGCCAAAATGTAAACCCATTCAAATACCATATAGTGAATACAGATTGTCAATTCATAAAGATTATGAAATTATTTCATTGAGATAGAAATCAAAAGTGATGAGATGTAAGACTCTGAAAGAAAGAAGCATTAAAAATATTTAGAAAGTCTAGCATTTTATACTTTATAGATTGAGTAACATAATCAGTCAAACAATTTAATCAGACCAAATATTTTGAATACAACTTTGACAAAAGTAAATGAACCAGCATTACTTGTTTTGTGTATTCTGTTCCTACAAAAGATTTACTTTGAGTTGAAAGCTATGAATTTAAACAAATGCATAAAATACCATTTTAAAAAGAATAAATTCAACATGATGATGAAAACTATAGATTCAAAGTCCCTCTTATTTTAAAGAGAAAAATCAAAAAGCAAACAAACAGCAAAAGCAAAATTATCACAACAGTAGCAACAACAACAACAACAACAAATAATAATAATGGCAACATAGGACTTTAAAACAAGATGATAGAAATTTAACAATGGCTGTTAAATTGAATATTGTTATTCTTAAAGTAATTGCTGGGTGACCAGATACAGGCATGCAAGATTGATCAAACAATATAATTTCACTTTCAGGAGTTTCTTTCACTTTTACAATATCTCTTATAACTTTTATTAAGTCCAGAAGCTTGTTGATGGAGTTTTTGGGGTCTTCTATGTAGAATATCATGTCATCTGTGAATAATGATAATGTACTTTCTTCCTTTCCTATCTTTATTCCTTTTATTTCTTCCTCTCATCTAATTGCTCTGGGTGATGTTTCTAGAACCACATTGAATAGGAATAGTTGTCTTGTTCCTGATTTTAGAATGAAAGCTTTCAATTTTTGACCATTTAGTGATGTTGGCGGTTGGTTTGACATAGCCTTATCAAATTGAGGTAGAGACCATATATCCAATTTTGTCTAGTTTTTTTTTTTTTTTTTTGTGGTACCAGGGATTGAACTCATGACCTTGCACTTGCCAGGCAGGTGCTTATGCCACTGAGCTAAATCCCCAGCATGTCTAGGGTTTTTACCATGGATGAGTGTTGGATTTCATCAAAAGCTTTTTGTGCATCTTACTGAGATGATCATGTGATTTTTGTCTTTTGCTCTGCTAATATGGTGTGTTACACATTTATTGACTTGCATATGTTGAATCATCCCCATATTTCTGGGATGAATCCCACTTGGTCATGATGTATAATCTTTTTGATGATTTTCTGCATTCTGTTGCTAGTATTTAATGGAGGATTTTTCCATCTGTGTTCATAAAAGAAACTGGCCCATAATTTTCTTTTTTGGTTGGGTCTTTCTCTTTTGGTATCAGGTTAATATTTGCCTCCCAGAATGAATTGGGTAGAACCTTTTCCCTTTTGATTTCATTTGATGAGTATTGGTATTAAATCATCTCTAAATTTCTTGTAGAATTCAGCTGTGAATCCATCAAGACCTGGACTTTTATATTTATTTTATTTATTTATTTATATTTTTTTGACCTAGACTTTTTTGTTGGTAATTTTTAAATTATATTTTCAATTTCATTGACTGACATTGGGTTATTCAGAAGTTTTGTATCTTCCTGATCCAGTTTTGGTAATTCATGTTTTTAGGAATCTGTCCATATCTTCTGTGTTTTTGACCCTATGAGAGTAAGGGTTTTCAAAGTAGATATTGATGATCTTTTGTATTTCCACAGGATCTGAAGTGATGTTTCTTTCTTTCCATTCCTTACTACATAAATTTGAGTTTTTCTTTCCTTTTATGATAAAGTTGGCTAGGAGTTTATAAATTTTATTCATTCTTTCAAAGAACCAATTTTTAATTCATGAATTCTTTGTATTATTTCCTTAGTCTCAACTGTGTTAATTTCTACTCTGATCTTTATAATTTTTTCTTTGGGTTTTGAGCTTTGGGCTTAACTTACTTATCTTTTTCTAAAGTTTGAGGTATAGCACTAGGTTGTTTATTTGTGCTCATTCTGTTTTCCTTATATGAGAACTCACCACTGTAAATTTTCCTCTGAGCACTGCTTTTATTGCATCCTACAGGTTCCAGTAACATGTATTAGCATTTTTGTTTGATTGTGTATCTTGTTTAATTTGTTCTTAAATTTCCCATGTGACTCATTGGTTGTCCAGTAGGGTGCTATTTAATTTGCATTTGTTTATGGAACTTTGCTGTTTCTTTTGTCATTAATTTCTAATTTCATCGTGCTATGGTCAGATAATATATATGAGATAATTTCAATTCCTTTGCATTTATTTAAGCATGTTCTATGGGTTAGCATATGGTCTATTTTAGAGAACATCCCATGTGTAGCTGAGAAGAATGTGTATTCTGATGTTGTTGGGTAGAACATATCTACATACATACTATGTCCATTTTTTCATATTTTATTCCGTTCTGTTATTTCTTTGCTGATTTTTGTCTAGTTGACCTGTTTCTTTGTGATAATGTGTTATTAAGGTCCTCCCTTATAATTGCATTATTACTTATTTGCTTTTTCATTTCTATTGATATTTGGCTTACATAGTTTTGTGCCCCTATATTTGGTGCATATATATTAATGAATGTTATCTCTTCCCCTTAAAGTTTTTCTCTACAAGTATGCAGTACCTTCTTTATCTCTTTTTATCATTCTTGGTTTGAAGTTCACATTGTATGCAAACAGAATAGCTATCACTCTGCCATTCTGTTCCTTTTGATTGGTGAATTGAAGCCATTTACATTAATAGCTATAACTTATATGTATTGACTTATTTTTGTCATGTTATATCTTTGCTGTTGGTTCCCTACTTTTCCCCTCTATTTAATTGCTTGTCCTGCTTATTGGTTTCCTTCTGTTGTTGTTCTTGGAATTATGATCATTTTAATCTCTTTCTAGAATGTCTTTAAGTACTCTGTAGGATTTTTGAGTGGTCATGAAGTTTTTCAGTTGTTCTTTTTTGTTGAAGTATCTTATTTTTCTATTGATTTGGAAAGATGGTTTTTCAGAATACATGAATCTAGGTTGGAAATTTCTTTCCTTTCAGTACCTGAAATACTTCACTCAATTCTTTTCTTGACTTGATGGTTTGTGTTGAGAATTCTTTTAGGCTTTCCTTTATAAGTGATCTGTTTCTTCATTATAGAAGCTTTTAATGCTCAGTTCTGAATTTCCGGGATCTTGTTTATTTTAGGCCAAGGTGAAGATTTATTTTGATTATGACTAAATGGAGTTCTATATGACTTGTTTATCTCTATGTCAGGCTTTTTTTCCCCCATGTGTGGGAAATTTTCCACCATTACTTCTTCAAACAGTCTTCTTAAGTCACTCATATTGTCTCCTTTTTCACTGACACCTATCATCCTTATATGGTTTCTCTTTACATCATCTTGCACCTGTTGAATTGTTATTTCCTGTTTCCTTGTTATTTTAAGAGATCTTTCCTCTAATGACACTAGCCACAATTCTGTCATCAAGGTATAAGAATCTGTTTTCTATTTTATTTATGCAGTTTTGGCAGCTCTCAGTGGGACTTTTGGTTTCCTGGATATCCCTTTGAATGTATTTCATTCATTCTGATTGTTTCCTCTACAGTTCATTCAAGGTTTCCATCATTTTCCTATGCTCCTCTTTTTTTTGTTAAATCTATGTCTTCTTTGGCTATATTTACTAATTCTTTCATTATGTTTATCATTTCTGTTTTTGCCTGAGAGATTATTTGTGATATGATTTCTTTTACAGCTTCCTGGAGTTGTTTCTTAACTTCTATTGCTCATTTCAGAAAGTTGTTATTTCCAGTTTGATCCTTATCTATGTCTCCTATACTTGATCTGGATGGGCTGTAAGTTTGAGATTGCATTTTTTTCTTTTGTTTTGGCATTTTTATGTGTTTCTTTGCATTAGCCAGATGTCAAGTCCCAGTTGTCTCCTGTGCAGACAGCCCATCCAGCAGTGGGCCTCATTGAAAGTTGCCAATGGCTGTGGGTCTCTGGGCTCAGACTCTCATTTCCTAAGGGATTCAGAGATGGTTTATGGGTGTGGGTGTGTCTTGGTGCAGCTCCCCAGTCCCAGAGAGCCTCATTTACAGTTCCTGAATTTGGGTGGGCCACTGGGTGCAGCTTTCCAGTCCCTGCAGGCTTCACTGTGGGTTCCTGGATGACTGTGGGTTGCTGGACACAGACTTATGGTCCCTGTGGCCCTCAGGGATGATTCCTGGGTGTGAACAGGTCACTGGGCACAGACTGCCAGTCCCTGCAGGCCTCATTGAGGGTTCTTGTATTACTGTGGGATGCTAGGAGGAGACTCCCAGTCAATGTGAGCTTCACTGAGGGTTCCTGAATGACTGCTGGCCTCTGGGTATGGACTCATATACTTTGTGGGCTTCAGAAATGATTCTTGGGTTTGGATTGGTCACAGGGAGCAGATTCCCAGTCCCTGTGGGCATCTTTGAAGGTTTCTGGGTGACTTCAAGTCACTGGGCATTGACTCCCAGTCCTTGTGTGTCTCACCAAAGGTTCCTGGGTGTCTATGGATATCTATGGCTGGGCATGGACTCTCAGTCCCTGCAGGCTTCAGAGATGGTTACCAGGTGTGGGTGGGTCACTGGGTACACTGGGACCCAGTCCCTGTGGACCTCACCAAGTGTTCCTCAATGTCCATGGGTCACCAGGCACAGACTCCCAGTCCCTGTGGGCCTCACGGATAGTTCCTGGGTGTGTATGGGTCACTGAGGGTGGACTCCCAGTCAATTGTGCTCATCAAGTGTTCCTGGACAACTCTGAATTGCTGGGCACAGATTCCTTTACCCTGCAGGCTTCAGTGAGGGTTCCCAGATGACTGCAGGGTGCTAGCCGTGGACTCCCTGTCCCCACAAATCTCAGTTCCCAGGTGTGGGTAGGTCACTGGGTATAGCTTCCCAGTCCCCATAAACCTCACTTACAGCTCCCAGATGTGGGTGACTCACTGGGCACAGCATCCCAGGCCCTGTGGGCCTCACTGTGGTTCCCTGATGACTTGGGTCACTGGGTCTAGACTTCAAACTCACTCTTATCTACTAATGAGCTGTGTGATTTAGGTCAAGACACTTGACATTTCTGGAACTAAATATTGAACATTTGATGTTCAACCATTTATATCTATCTTTTATTATTGTAGACATATTGTCTATCTTTTATTTTTCCCAATCTAGTGGAAGTCAAATCATAATAAAGCACAACCAATGTAGCCAATATACAGCCTGTACAAATACTGAATTAACTGCAGTCCATAAAGGATATAAACTCTAAAGTCTCTGAAATAGAATTAACGTAGTGAGGAAGTCAAATGAAGATCCCTTGGGAGAAAGATGCTGTGCTGATATTTGAAGAATAAATTGGAATAATTGCCTGAAGAACTACCAAGATAGGGGAAACAACATATCCAAAGAATGTGAACTGGGTGACAGCACAGTGGACGGAAAGATGGCTGGAAGGAGGAGTCTGTAGAGGTTGGTGGAGGTCAATCACAAAGAGCCTGCAGGGTCACACTGACTATTCTGATCTTGAAAGTTCCTGAGGTTTTTTAGAGATAGTGTGTGTCTTTGTGTGTGTGTGTGTTTGTGTATGCATTCACATGTGTACACATGGTAGAATCAGGTGTACAGTGTGAAAAGCTCAGTCTACCTCTATAGTAGGTTTTATCAGCCTTGACACTGTTGATATTTTGGACCAGATGTTTTTGTTGTAGAAAGACTATTCTACTGACTTTAAGACATTTGGCAGCATTCTTAGTTTCTACCCACTAGATTTCAGGAGTACTTTTTCTTAGCCTCTCAGCGATAGCAATTAAAGTGTGTCAAGACGGTGCCAAATCTCTTGTGGAAACCTGAATTATCTATGATAGAAATCTGTCACTTTAGTATAACGCATATTGGAAAAAAATCAAAATATAAGTGGCAAACCAGTTAATATCTTTAGTATGGCAATACAGCTACCCCTTAGTATCCATTTCAGATTGGCTCTAGGACTTCCCAGAGGATAACAAAATCTACTGAAGCTCAATTTGTATGAAATGGTGTAATATTTGCATATAATCTATGCATATCCTTCTCCATATGTTAAAGTTCTCTAGGTTACCTATAATGCCTATGATTACTTATATTTTCTATGTAAAAGTTATTTGAACAGTTGTTATACTTTATGCTTTCATTATTTTTATTAGTTTTCTAAATATTTTTAGGCTTGTTTGGTTGAATCCTAAAATGTGGAAGTACAGGTAAAGATATACAGAGGGCTGTTTCTACTCTAGGAAATGAAGACAGCCTTAGACAAATGTAAACAGAAGTGAACTATTCAAAAAGTGATTTAGAATGAAAAACTAATGGATTGAAACTGGAGAAAGAGAATGTCTTTCAATTTTATTGTATAAAACTAAATGGAATGTGATACCATTAAATGGTGTCAAAACACCAAAGAAGGCTGATGTGGAGGGAAGATAGATCATTAACTGGGTATTAAGATGTCCAAAGGACAGTTGGTTGTGTGGTCCAGGAGCTTAGGGGAGAGTCTGATTAAAAAAATGACTAATAAGTCATCTGGCATCTGGTGGGAATTGAAGCAAGGGGGAGAGTCTAGAGAGTGTGATGAAAAATGAGCCAGAACAAAGGCTGTAAAAATGCTAACATTTGTTATGGAAGTGAAGACAAAGCAGACAAGGTGGAAAATCAAAAGGGAAGAAGGAGGGACTATCTTTAATAATTCTGAACTCTTACTGGCAGTAAAAATTAAATGACTTGAATATGTTCTTCAAGTTGAATTAAATGGATATAATCTATTGAGCAAAAGTATTTTGCTGGAAATAAAATGGTTGGAAGGCAGATAGAGGTGAGTGAAAGAGGGAGTGAGAGATAATGAATTTAGACATTTCCTTGAATACTTCAGTTTTAAAGTACAGAGCAAACTAGTATAGCAGTTTAAGAGAGGTCTTATATTTTAAAGGCAGAGCCTGACTGAAAAGCCATTTGGAAGGTATTATTGAGATGAAGAGATTTGACTGAGGGAAAATACAAAGAATATTCAATGAGGTAAAAGTCCTAAGAGAGGAAAATGGATGGAACTCAAAGTACATGTAGAAATATAGCCTGAGAGGTAAGAGGACAGAGAGCATTTCTATGGTCAATGAGGGGAAGGAACTTGAAATTGATGCAGATATGGATTAGTTGTATGTTTGGTAGCTTGGAAGGAAAAATCTAAGGCCAATCCATGGCCACCTAGTTTATCTGCTATGATGCTAAGTGTGATGGAAGTGGGAGTCTTGAAGAAAATACAGAAATGAAAGTTAAATTTCATTCTATCAGACACAGAGGAAGTGAGATGACCAGAGGTGGCCCTGGCTGTGCAACACAGGCCTCTGTGAGTTGGCAATATTCAATTTGTAGGACAATCAATGGAGCCTTCTGAGTGGCTTAGTCCAAACATTCTTCAGTTTCAATTCAGGTAGTGAGGTGGTGGATATCTGAAATCACCAACAAAATGTGTGTTGCTTGGCAGGCTAGGATGAGGGAGGGGACAGATAAAAGGAAATTTAGATCTCCACCAACAGAGCTAAGAGATCGACTGAAGTGATATCCAGTGAAATGTAAACTGGATCCATCACAAAGAGAATAAAAGGAAGAAGAGGTTGGAGGACAGAAAAAGGATTAACTACATAGAAATCTAGGTGAATTTAAAGAATCTCAGTAGGATGAATACTTGGCAGAAGAAACAGGAAAGAGAAGTGACAGAGACGTTAGTTTTAGTGGTAACAGAATGGCACAGTTAGATTTTAAGATCCAGATGTTACCATGGGAATAGAAGCTAAAGTCTAGTAGAGGAGAGTAGAAATCTAAGAACTCAGAGATTATGATTGTGTCCCAGGACAGTGGAAGTGTTTGACAGGCAGAGAAAGACTGCAAATTAAGTGTTGACACCACTAATACATGCAGGAAACTTGACTGAAATTTAGTAGCAGTGATGATGGTGTATTGGGGTACACCTGCCTGGAATGAGCCTTCAATGGCATGATTTTTACTAAGTGATCGGGAGAGGAGTGATAAGCAAGAAAGCTGGCCTCGAATTCCAAGGGGGAGATTCAAGGACGGTGGTATTTTAGACAAATGTCACATTTCTATTAAGGCAAGAAAATGTAGAAAGCATTTGGAGAAGAGGTTGAAAGCAAGGAAAATGATGTTGATTTTAAAAGGTCAGTTCCAGAGGTACAAGTCAATGCTCAGGTTTAAATACTACAGAAAAAAACAAAAACAAAACAAAACAAAAAACCTCTCCATGATGTCTACAACTATTTTCTAGTTTTAAGCCACCTTGCCTGCAAAATGAAGTAAACTTAAACTTCAAGTAGTGAGATAATTTTTCTTATTTATGTACAATATTTCTTACCAAGATGTGAATTATAATCTTAAAATATTAAAAATATATTTTTTAAAGTATGATAATGGAAAATGCCAACCTTTAAAAAAGGAAAATATCTGCCTCACACAAGACCATGTATCACTAAAGCAGTCAAAATATTGTATCAGGCATTTCAGAGAAACTGAGCTACTTTAGTGCTTTTTTTCCCAGTAAAGTTCATGAGAAAGAAGGGGTGAGCATGGAGTGATAAGAAAACAATTTGAACTTGGTTCATTTAAAGTGTGGAGCTAGGTCCTATGTACTTCTGGACTTAGCAAGCTCTTGCCATTAGAGAAATAAAAACATTGAAATGTACATTAAAATATTTCAAACGTGAAGAAGACAGAAATAAAAGGTTAGAAAACTGGTAAGAACTTTGCTGTTCTGCCTTATCTGATTTCAGCAGGGTCTGTTGTTCATTCATGCCTTTGAATTTTTACAATTTCTTTGAGATCCTTTTGCTTGGAAGCATTTAACTCCTCCCTCTTGTGTTAAAGCATTTCTCCCTTCATAGCCAAACTCAGTGCATTGTCCTTTATGAAGCCTCTTCACCATCCTATCAGCACACATCTTTGATTCATAATAGTATATTATTTCATTCATTTAATTTGCCATGATTAGTCTTTTAACTTTTATCATGATTATTACCCCATGTTAATTGAACAATATAATTATTATGTCATTTTAATTAATACATATTATATACTTTTAGCATGTTCATTCTCCTTGTTACTTACACTTACCCTTTCCTCTCACCTGCATGTGATCTTCTTTTTCTTCCCCTTACAATTTGATAGTATTTTTCTATGTTCTATGTACTAGAGAAAATATATCTTACACTTGTTTTTCTAATGCTGGGTTATTTTGCATAACATAAGGATCTCTAGTTCCATCAATTAGTTTCTTGCTAAAAACATGATTTCAGTTTTTTACAAGTGAACAATATTTCATTGTCCTTATCCATTCATCTTTACATGGCCATATAGGCAAATTCTGTAAGTTGTTCATAGGGTCATGATAAATATTGGTGTGCAAGTGTATTAGTCAGTTTTCTTGTCACTGAGACAGAATGCCAGATACTCACAACTTAATGGAGTAGATCTCTACCTTGACTCACAGTTTCAGTGGGTTCAGTCCCACTGATGTTGGATAACAGGGGAAGAGACACCTAATGAGTATAGTAACAAAAAGGATCATATTATCAGAAGGATAAATCAGCTTCCTAGACTCAAATAGGGAGGATTCTTAGAAGGTGTGGTAAGAGATAGCTCCCTGAGAAAGGTGCGTTAAAGCTGAATCATGAGAAGTTAAATTCAATCCCGTATAAAAATCTTTAAACTTTGAGATTGGTTGCCTCAAAGGCAGAAACAGCACAATGGAAAAGCAGTAAGATGGAAAGCTAAATCCATCATTGCCAAGAAGTGAGAAATAAAAATATACTCTTTTAGGTCATACTCCTCAGTGATCCAATTTCTCTACTCAGGCTTTACCTTATCAATGGGTTAATTCTCTGAAGAATGCAGTGGCCCAGGATCCTGTTACTTTCCAAAAGACCCACCTCTGAATGTATAAGATACTTGGAAAACATTTTAAAACTCATTCATAACAGCGGGTATCTCTATTGTATGCTGACTTTGATTCCTTCAGCTATATACTCAAGAATGACACCACTGGGTTATATGGGAGTTCTACTTATAGTTTTTTGAAGAACTTCTATATGGGTTTCCATAATGACTAAAATAATTTTCATTTCCAGTGCCAACGTATGAGGATTCCTTTTCTCCCACATCCTTGCCAGCATTTATTATTTTGCTTCATTCAAAATATTTTGAATTATTAATGTATTTCAAGAAATGTTCAGGCACCATGAATACAAAGATAAAAGATGCAAGTCATGTCAAGGAGGTCATAGTAAGGTGGCAGCAGGTGAAGAGACATCTGAGTGCTGCAACAAAAGAAGATCAGATCATCAAAAGGAAGCATCAGCATCCTTGACAAACAGGAAAGGTTCTTAGAAAGTGTGGTCAGAGAAAGCTCCCTGCAGAAGGTGTGTTAATGCTGAATCATGAGAGGTTAAATTCAGTTCTGTAGTTATAAGAATCTTTAAAAATAAATTAAACTGGGATGTCAAGTTTGGATTTGTATTTTAGGTAGATGTATCTGTCAGCTGTGTCAGAAATAGATGGTAATAGGATAAGACGGTAACATTTTACATAGTAGGTGAAGAATTTTTTTTTAAACTTTCCAATTGAGGGGTAGAACAAAGCTACATGAGAATAGTAAATAGAGAGAACACATTTAAAAGTTTGACATAAAATTATTAAATGTTAGGATAAAGACAGTGGATGGTGTTGGATGTCTAGGTTAACTTCTAGCTATTCTAGACCCTTTTAAATGGGTAAAATACGATGAATCCCTTCCTAAACTGATCAGGGAATTGGAAGCCAGTCTTGGTCCCCTTCTGGGTCTGCCACCAAGACTGTGGTGATGAGAAAGGCATTTGAGGGCGGGGCATGTGGCCTGGGTGCAAAGCTGGTCTGGATGAAAGCCATGGTGGAGCTCCACAGATGAGTGCCTCTGCTCACCCCAGACCCACTGCAAGAGAATAAAACGAATACCCAGAAAGATCAAGAGCTTTCAAAATGACATGTAGGTTTTAATTCTGAGGCAGAGGTGAATTGAGATTTTGATGTGCTGAAAGAGATTCCCTGAGATGATGTCCAGGAGGAAGCTGGACATTGGCAACCCCTAGAAGCCTGCGCTGAAGGGAAAGATTTAGGACCCATTAGCAGGAAGGTGATAGCTATAACAGTAAGAGTCTGTTAAATTGCCTAATTAGAGTTTGCAGAGTAAGTGCAGGGAAGAAGCTCTGAGGCATTTACGGAACAGGCATGGGAGATTATCCTGTGAAAGCAGATGAAGCGGAAAAGTCAGAAGCTCCTCTGCGACCAGGCCATGCAGCGCCTTTGTGTAAATTGGAGGAAGGTGTTCTTCCTCAACACATTTTTCCCCATCTGTCAGAAAGTCATCATAATATCCCACTTTTATTAGCCAAGAACATGTTACTGCCATCTGCTGGAAAGTTATTGTAATAAATATACAGTTGTGCTTGTTTTTAATGTGCATCATTTGCCTTTGAATGTATGTCCTTGAGGAAGTTTACAGCCTGTACAACTGTATGTGGCTGCCAGCAGCATCCAAGGATGAAGGCAAGGTGCAAATGCCAAGGAAATAGGTTGAAAAATGCAACAGGGAGCTAAGAACAAAATAAGAGAAGCAAAAATTTTCTGGTTTGAGGCCATGGGGAGCTGGCCCAGGTAAAACCCATTCATGTGGAAGAAAGTTGGCTTGGGAAGGACCAGTGAGGAGGAGACAGAGACAGTGACATGAATTCCTAGCTGGAGATTTTGAATATTTTTCATAACGATAGAAGCAGCTTCAAAGTGTCAGGCACAGTTTTAGGCATTTTGTATGTGTTATGCTCATATAACCTTCATTTCTGCCTTGTGAGGGTGCTTTTCACCTCATTATGTAGATGACGAAATAGGCTCATGGGAGGGGAAGGGTCAAGGGCACAGGTACAGAAGGTGAGGTATGCATGGGTAGATGGGGAGCGGGTTGGGAGGAGATCGCTGCTGTGAATCCCCAAGGTCGGGAGGGTGCTGGTGATCATCTATGTGAGGAGAGCAAGGGGTGGTTTGGATTCAGAAAGTCAAAGTTCTATTTCAAGTTCATCCACTTAATAATACAACTACCTTGAATAAGATCACAACATCCCTGAGTCTCGGGTTCCTCATCAAAGGAGTAAAGATAGCTACCATCTCCTATCTTTCTGACACTACTTGCATGAGGTTTGCTGCATCATAGCAGCGGTATCTTTAGGGATCCTCTGTGCTCCTGTGCAGTTCCATCAGGAGGGCTCCACCCTGCTGGAACCAGGAGGTCTTGAGACAGCTCATAACAGTGAGCCCCATTTTTCTACTTAGAAATAATAATAAAAAAAACTACATGGAAAGAAAAACCCTTAGCACAAAACAATATTCAAGAAGTCATAAAGATATCATTTCCTGATTATTAATTTATGTCACATGCTCTTCTTCTCATGTATACTTTTATTTTTATTAGCACATGTTTGCCATACATGTTTATAGTTCCTATGTGGTGTTAGTACATGTACATTGCACATCTCAGTACTTTTTCAATTCCTTTCCCTCCCCTCTAACCTCCTTCCATTACCTCATCTTTTCCCATTTAAAAAAGATCTATTTCCTTACTTCCTATTATATTTTACTTTGATATTTATTTATTTTTTAGGTTTTCATATAAGAGAAACCATGTAATATTTAAGTGATATACCTTATTTATTTTATGTGCACTGAATAATGCTAAGGTTTGATAAATGACTTAAATAGTATGTGTGCATTAACAATGCTAATAATTTTTGATAAATGACTTAAATATTAGGTGAATTTTATATTCAATGTGGCATTCAGAAGAAAATGCAATCAGAGCTATTCAAGTATGGTTGAAGGCATGTTTAAAGAGTGAGAGAGAGGCAGACATATAAAACTAACTCCCTTGGAAAAAGAAGGAAAATCAAAATTATATCCCGATTTATTTTGAACAAAAATTTTTACTCCAAAAACATTAAAAATGATACTTTACATAGAACAGAGAATGTCCCTTTTCCTAAGATTCTGGGGTACATGTGAAACATAACAGGAGTACCACACTTGCTGTCCATAAGTTAGGAAGGATATTTTTTCTAGAGTCCTGTACAAAGTTTTTTTCAATAAATCATTTATTCTAAAATTTTGATTACTACTCCTGAAATGAGCTTATATATTAAATAACAAAACAAAAGCTCCCACTTTTTATGATGCATTAACTTTTTGAGACTTTCAAACATCTTTATCAGGCTTTCTTGACTGTGCCATAAAATTAACACTACACGTCACTCAGTCTTACAGGTGACTTTTCCAAGGTTCCAGTTTCCTGTTCCATTTCTGGGCATTCACACTCAAGTCTAGTCATACTAATTCATTCACTTCATTCAACTCTGTTACAGGCTTGGCGATGTTCCCCAAATTCCTAATATCCAATACCTCAGAATGCAACTATAATGGAGATCTGGCTTTAAATTGGTGATTCAGGTAAAATAACTACCGGGATATCTTGACTTTTAAGAAAAAAGAAATGAATAACTTGGTATGATCGGTACCCTTATAAGAAAAATAAATTTGGATACAGAAAGCAATAGTAGGGCCGCACGTTGACCCCATGCAGAGAGGCAGGAAGAAAGCAGCCACACACACACAAGGATATAGGCCCAGAGCAGATTCTTTCTTGATGGTACTAAAAGACACAAAATACTATTGGAACTAGGTTTTGTGCTTCCAAGCTTTAGAACTCTGGCAAAAGCTCTTGTTTAATTCATCCATGTGTGGTGTTTTCTTTTGACATCTGTAACAAACTAATATACTACACTTAAACGTTAAAAAATAAGAATATAAGTGACTGTCTTATTTACTAAAATAAATTCTCTGTAGCTTTAAAAATAAAAAAAGTAATTTCTGAGTTAAGCAGAAACTAGTGTTCGCACTATTTCTGAATGCATTTTTACCTTGCTGCATGATTCTGCAGTGAGTGTGAGGGGTACATACAACCCAAGGTATGCCAGTGCTACATTCTGACATGAGTCACAGCTAAAATGAATGAAAGCCTCTCTGGTCCCTGCTAGCCAGTACAACAATAGAGCCCGATAAATACCTAGAAAAAGACAGTATCAGAGCTCCCATAAAGATGTAAATAACATTGACTCTCAAGGACATTTTCTCTGTATCTTATATTTAATTTCTTTATCAAAATTGATTCTACTGTTCATCAGTTAAAGCCTCTCTTTACAAAGATGCTAGTTCTGTGATGATATAAAGATATCCTGATATTTTATCCTTCTATCATATAATTCCTAATCCTGAGATGAGAACCAGAATTCCTCCCAGCGCTTCTTTTTCAGGATTTCTGAAACAATAAGGTGCTCAGTAAGCTATCGCTCCTCTGCCTTTCGCCTTTCCCTCTTAGTACTCTGGGTAGGAGTGGAGACAGGGATGTTCTTTGTTGTAGCTTGGCATAACTGATGCCATCTTGTGCCCTGTATTTGACCCAGAAGAGTGAAAAATTACTTAAGAGTACAATCTCATGAGAAAAGCAAAATGAGCTGCACCCACAAAAGAAAAATTAGCCTGCTCAACAAAGAAGCAGGATACAGATGTCAACCAAAAATTAATGTAAGATTCTAGCTAAATTGTTTCCAAAAGGATGTCTTTTTTATGGCTCTCTGTTTTAAAAGCTCTGTAACTTTCCAGTTCAGTGCCACTCGGTGGGATTCTGAAACAGGGGTCTATGCTCAAGTGGTCACTGAGCTCAGCTAATAAAATTCTAAATTTATCAATTAGGCTGCTTGGATTCCTATATTGTTTATGAACCTACATCATTCTTAAGATAGAAAATGGTCCCCAAAGTTTCTATAAATTTATTGTTGATTTTTACTATATTATCGAAGACTTCAATATTCTCACTCTAAAAGGAGACTTTTGTTCACAAATACAATTAGTGAGCAACTATAATATCAAAGGCCTCTGAAAAACTCAGTCACAGGGCTCTTAGGTCTAATCCTAGGCATAATTGGGCTGTTCTGGTGACATAATCTGGTACCTGTGCTCTGCCAGAGATGCAATCTGTTCCCTTGCTCAGCCAGAGAGGCCAGGCTGTCTGGACATCCAAGTTAACACTATCACACACTCTTCACTCCCATATCTGGATACAATGTCACTATTCACTACTTTTATTTCTCTGAAAAATCAGTGTTTCTTGGAATGTGCAAATGGGTAGAAAAATTCAACACTGATTTACCATCAAGTTACAAAGCATTATACTATGCATTATACTATGGTTAGATGTCATAACCCACATTTTATAGGTGGAGGAACTTGGGCATAGAGAATTTATACATCTAGTTCTGGTGTAGACTTCTCTTTTGGATGGGTTTCGTATTAAAACTTGATGTCCCAATATTTAAAGGAAAGTAGTCTGCACATGTATATGCATCACTATTTAATATTCTCAGAAGAAAGAGTTTTTTGAGAGGGGAAAAAGAGACTCAAGGTTAGTGAGCATGTTGCTTAATTTTTTTTTAACACTAATTGATCTCGTTTAGAAGCTGCCATGTGCATAATTATTTTGCTGCTTGTTACTGACCTAACTGGAAGAACGCTATGTACCTGAAAGAGGTGTTTCTGAGTTCATTGAAGTTTCCCGTGTACAAAAGTGCAAGCTGTTATTTGAGGTTTGATTGGCAGAGCGTGCCATTATGTTCTTTTTTTTCTCAGTTCCTTAGAGACCACGTTCATTTTCTCTGCCTTATGCTTGAGACAACCTGTAGCATTTTATGTTTAGGGAGAACTGAACGTAAATTCCCCTTGAGATACAGATTTTTACTGCTAAGTACTCTTATCTTTACGCTGGCATCACACTTAGGCAGTTAATTTTCTATATAAAGCAGAAATATTGCCTTCTTTTTTCCTTCTCAGTCAAGAATAAAATTCTGCAACTTGCCCTAGTTGCTCTCATTTTCTTAAATAGGGCCCTAAAGTATTGTATGATGATCTTTATTAGTTGGAGACCAAATCCAGTCTTAAAAGAATTCTAATGAAAAGAAAATTTCTATTAAATATTTTAACTAGTTTCAATTGGCCATATTACTGGCAATGGAAAAATCCCTAATGACTAAGCCTTTTAAAGCTAATCTGCCCTAACACATTTTAAAGCTGACGTGCCATTGGAGATTTAGGTGTTAGCATGCAAAATGCTTTCCTTCTCTATTCTTGTATCCATTTTTAAGTTAGTTTCCCTTAAATTGTGAAAATAAGATAACTGCATAATATTCTCTAGAGTTGCATGCATGAGCTTAAAATGAATTTCTGTATTGAGATAATATAACAATAAAGTGAAAAATACATATGTGTGTGTGAATGGAGATCTAACAATACCCAGACAGAATGGGATACACCTGGCCTGAGGAGTGCCAGTTTCTTAACTGATAGAACCTTCACACAGTTATGTTATGTTGCTATGACAAGGAGGAAAACAGCTGGAAACCAATCACACTTGGGTTTAAATCCCAACTTTACTTTTCGAGTCAGTGAGCATTACCGTTATTTCATCTCTGTTGGCTCCATTTCCTCATCTGTAATAGCCGGATGATAGGGCTCACTTTCAAGTGAATACTAAATATGGCATTTGCTGTTGCAGGCATTCCATACCAGGTAGCTACCATACATGTATTTCAACACACAGTTGGAACAATCATCAGTGAAAAGCAAAGAAACAAACAGTTTTCCAAGTTCAAAGAGACACTTGAGAGGTTCTGTGAGTGATTTATTTCATTTGTGGCTGAGAACTCTCCTCCACATCAAATTGAATATTCAGGCAAAATACAGAGGTATGATATTTATATTCATGAGCTAATTATGCTATGCCGAAATTTTGTTAAAGGCCTGGGATGTATGATCTTATGAAGTTCTTGGCCATTCATGTTTTATAAAAGACAGTCTTCTAATTATAAAAAAGAGAGAGATAGTCTTCTATTTTCTTTCATCTTTAAGAGCTATGGGAACTTAAATATACAGTACATACATCACTTGGAGCTCCTTTAGTATAAATTCATGATAGCAATAATTCAAATACAGACTAGTCATAGTTAGAATGATTATTTAAAATGATGATGCCAGTATAAAATGCCCTAATTGTCTTGGAAGCCATGTGCTATTATCAAAAATTAGACTTGTTTTGAATAGAGAGGTAGAAATACAGAGATCTGTGAAGGAATTTCACACTCTTATCAGGTTTATTTGTTGTTCCTAGGCGACTCAAAGCCAGGAAGGGAAAGGTGGTAAAGGAAGCTGGTTCAAATCTTCCCTTCCCTGAAGGAGGGACTGTGCTTTCCACTAGGCATCACCATGTGGAGTTCTGGGAAGCCAGGGAAAGAGTGTGCAACAGAAGATGTTCATGGAGTGACAATGTGGAAGTGCAGAGGCCTCCTTTTGGCAAGAATTTTCTCCTGAAGGCCCCTGATTTTGTATTCTCAGACTAGATTTGTTCCCACTGACCAAGTAAATTCTTTTAAATGCTCAGTAAAAAATGAAAGTAGTTGTGCTAAATGATTTCTTTTCTCTTGCAAGCTCATTGTGTACGTCCCCATGAAGAACATACAACCAGCTATTTAAAACACAGTAGCACAGAAGAGGAGCCTCTGAGTATTTCCCATATAACAACTTTATGATGCTGTAAAAGAAAAAAGAGTGCTCTTATAGGCCAATTAGATCAGCACTTTGCATGCGTGACAGACTGCTGTTTAACATTTGTAGCAGTATGAGAAAGAAGCAGGAAAAATTATCCTATAAATAAACCGTTGAAGTTTACCACGTGCCATATTAAGAAACTTTCAATTTTCTTAACTCTGAAACTGTGTGCTTTGAATTGTAATTATTTTGTAGCTTTTGGAGCAGTTGTCAGCATCAAAAATAATCCATTCGCTTCTTCAGCATATATTATAGAGCACCTATCAGGTGTCACTAACTTTTATCAAATACAGATATTTGATGAAGATGAACAATCAAGAGCTTTTCCTTTGAAAGTTTGTCCCTCCGCACTGTTACAAAGCCTCTCATAGCATTTCCCACAGACTGGTGAGTCACTAGATTACCTTCAGGTACTGAACTCTGAAAATTAGTCATGCATATCCTCTTCACTGAGCTCAGGTGATCCATACTGTATTTTATTCTTGCTCGTTTGCCTTTATAATATCTTAATTGAGAAAGGGGACCAAGCTTAAACAGCAAAAAACAAAAAATCAGTTTACCCAGAAAAAATAGAGATAGCGATAATTCAAATACAGACTAGTGATAATTAGAACGATTATTTAAAATGATGATGCCAGTATAAAATGTCTTTGTTCCTGTGTTTATTGTGTCTCATATGCTTTAGAAATAAGGCTTCAGATATTACCTGATTTCACATTAAACATTTGCAACAATTGTCAGTGGATATTTTGCTTTCAAAATTGGCTACTGTTTAAGAACCAAAATTTATAAAATCCAGAGCATTTATAATAAATTAAGGAGGCCACTTTGCTATTTAGCTTAGTGGTGTCTTTTTTTGTTTGTTTGTTTGTTTTGAGACAGGGCCTTGAGACAGGTCTCACCAGTTTAGGCTGAATTTAAACTCATTCTGCAGTCCAGCATGACCTTGAACTTGCTATTATCCTTCTGACTCAGCCTCCCAAGTGCTGGGATTACAGATGTAATGAATGCACCAGGGCCTGCATTCTTTCTTTCCTTGCTGTTTGAACCAGTGGACATCTCTAGTCTCTAGCCCCCTTACAACACTGAGTCTTCTTCCCCTTGAAATCCTCTGCTTCCCTAGTCCTCTATGATGCTGTTTTTTTGTTTTGTTTTGTTTTTGTTTTCTTTTCCTCCTAGCACTCTGGCAACTACTGGACTTTGTTGATTGTTCAGCCTGTATATATTTTCTAGATAATCTAACCCTTGTGATTTTTCACTAGAGTACTTGTAACTACTTTTAGTCTATTTTTGTTGCTATCACAGAATTCTGAGGACTAGATAATTAACATAATTGATTAACTACATTTCTGAAGGCTGAGACATCCTAGGTCAAGGTACCAGCAGGCTTATTTTCTGATGGAGGTCCAGGAACTGATATAAAGATTGAGTCTTGAATGGTATATCCATCACAGTGGGGGCTACTGTGTGCTTATAATAGCAGAAGGTAGTAGAGCAAAACAGGGTCAAACTCCCTCTTTTATGCCTTGTTCTGATGGCTTGTAACTATTTCACCTTCAGCACTGTCATATTGGAGATTAAATTTTATCATGAATTTTTGGAGGGTACAAAAACATGCAAACCACAGAAACCCCCAAATGTGTCTTAAATTCAGACATCAGCTTCTAAATTTCATGTCCTTGTGAAATAGAATGTCAAATGTGGTTTTCTTTGTCATCTAAGAAATTTATAAGGATTCCCAAGCTGAGGAAATGAAGAGCGTAAGAGACATCAACTGATCATAAATAAAAGTGTCAGGTCATTCAGACATAACTCCCTAAAGGATAACACACACACACACACACACACACACACACACACCATACATTTACACATATGTTTGTACATGCCAGTTTCTTTTTCCTTAAATCAACTCACTCCTTTATAAAGCACTACTTAAGGTATTGTGGACAGTGTGTGTCTCCGTGTGTGTATGTGTGGGGGGGAGGTGTAGGGAAGTCACAGATGACCAGCTGGAGATATTTTGCTCCCATCATTAGGAAGTGGAAAATATTAAAAAAATCTACACTCTATAATTCCTTTTAAATTTACCCCAAGCACACAGACACCATGTAGCCCTCTGCCATGCCCAGAGATTAGTGAAATTAGATTGCAGCTCTATCAATCAAACAATGACCTTAAGGTACCTTGTGTTTGTTCAGTTCTCCCAAATTCTAACCTAAATTATGTCCAGGTACATTTCTCTAACTTTAGATATTCAGCAGTTTTGGATGATAGGACCTGTGTAAGTTTGACTAGGGGATTATAGTTTTTGCTTTACTTAATTTCATTTATTTTAAGCAAAAGTCACTTATGCACTTTGTTAGATTAATCCTTATCATCTCTCTTATAAAGCATGTTTCATGATGGCCATGGCACAGTGAATCTTCAGTTAGTTAACCATCCTTTAATATAAAACATTCTTCTGCTGACATATTTAAATTGTGCCTCCTCAATGAGATGTTACATTGGTTTCCAAATTATGTGTTATTTATATTTGTTAATATAGTTTTGCATTTTAAATGTTGCTTTCATTAATACAAGGTGAATGACAGAACAAAAAGAAAACAAATGACAGACTAATTTATGCTCAAACATATTAGTAATTAAGCTAAAAGTAAATTATGTAATTACACCAACTAAAACATATCATTTAACCCAGTGGATGAAAGATCATAGCTTCACTATAAACTCTCTCTCTCTATTTAAATATAATAATATAGATTCTTTGAAAGAAAACTTTTATAGGATACAGTGCATAAACTTTTACCAAAAGAGATGGGGTGCTTATATTAATATCAAATAAAATAGATTCCAAGTAAAGTATAATATCACAAAGATGTTATATAATTATAAAAAGGATAAATGAAAAGGAATTAACAATCATAATTCTGCATACCTCATCAGCAGGACTGAAAAATGTAAAGCAATATTTGATAGATCTGAATAGACAAATAGGTAACTATACTTCAAGACTACATTACTCCTTTTTCAGCAATTGACAGAATAATGACCAAACAAAATTCTTCAATGATATAGAAGAACTTACAAACACTACCTACCAACAGTATCTAATATTTGCTTAAAAATACTCCACTCCCAAAAAAGTAGGACAAATATTTTTAAAAGTGTCCTTCAAATGTATACCTAAACCATATTATTTAACTTTCTGATATTAAAAAATATCATTATTATATCATAGATATATGATATCTAAAAGCTAAATATCATTGATAGATAGATCATAGATAGATATATCTAAAAGCTAAATATCATAAAAAAACACATTGTAAATATACAATGTGTTTCTCTGAACACAATCAAATCTGTCTGGAGATCAAAAGCAGAAACGTAAGAGGAAACTCTCCAAACACTTACAAAATAATTAATACACTTCTAAACAATCTATGAAACAAAAAATCTCACAGAAAATTTAAAAGTTATATTTAATTAACTGAATGCACAAATTGAATGAAAATGGAACATGTATGAGATGCAGCTAAAGCAATTTCCAAATGAAAGATTAATAATTAATTGCATATATTAGAGCCAAAGAACTCTCAGATTATGAATTTAAGCTCACACTTACTGATCCTCACAAATAAAGAGCAAAGTAGATAAAACAAAAGGAGGCTAATGATAAAGAAAATGAATAAATAAAACTGAAACATAAATAATGAAGCAAAAATCTCATTTGTTGCAAAGATGAGTGAAATTGACAAACTTATGACAAGATAGATTTTAAAAAGAGAATGTACAAAATTACCAATATCAGGAATGAAGCAAAGGATATCATTACACAGTTTGCAGAAAAAATATTATGAATGACTTCCATTATATGAGAATTTGAATCAAAGAGAACTAGTCCTCAAAATACAGCAAATTAAAAAAACTAATTTTCAATATGAGATAAGGTTTACAACTGGTTAAATATTAAAGAAAACACATCAGCAATTTATATTTAATGAAAGTGCCAAATACTTATTTTTAAAATGTAACATTATTATTTTATATATTCATTGAATATTTACATACATAACATTTATATAAAATTATACATAACCATATGCCTATATATAAAAATTTTAAATCTATAAGCATAGAAATTTTTGAAAGAAAAGTTTCATAGAAACACTAGAAGTTTTAATTAGCTATTACAAGATTTGTAAAAGTTCAGTTGTGATAATCAGAAGGCTTACTGTAATAATTCAATAGTGTTGTTGAGTAGAATTTTTACATATACAATAGTCATCCTTTATCTAAGAAAAATATGCTAAAATCTGTAATTTAAAAACTCCTTAACAAGATATTCAAACAAGTCATTTCACTATTCTACCAAATAGGGCATATTTTGTAGAAATTCTTCCTGTTAATAAGAAAGAAAACTTCTCAACTCATTTTGGAAAGTATTATTACATTGATATGAAAATCAGACAGAAGGAGCTAACGATGGCTGATCAGTGAGCAACAAAATACAGAACCTCCCAGGGAGAAACAACTCATATGCCAGAATAAAACATCTTGGAGAAATCCAGACAGAGGGAGATGGATCCTCTTGACACAGGAAGAAATTAAAACAAAAAAGCTCGTCAAACATGCAGTCTCGGGGCTACAATTGGAACAGCTAAAATTAGTGGACATGGCACTTTCACTGTGACCCACCAAGCTGCCCAAACTTGCACCAGCCACAACCTGCCACCACCCACAGAGCCGCGGGTCCTCATTCCTGCCATGACCAGCAAAGCCTCCCAAACTCATTCCCACAGTGACTCACAGGAGTCACAGCCACACTGAAGTTGGGGGTTGGTGAATCCAATGGAGAATGGAGCAGAAGGGACCTTCATTGATCCACAGTCAGTGCTGGGAATAAGACCCCCCAACGGGAAGGGCACAAACAAATGGGCAACATGTTGGAATTGGACAGGAGGAGCCTGAACTAGGAATAAGATCTCTTAAAAATAACAAGGAAACAGGCAGTAACAATACAAAGGCTAGGAGATGATAAAAGAATCTATAATTTAAGAATAAGAAATGTGAATGAAGAAGCAGGAATAAAAACAGGCAAATTACAAAGGCTATTCATGAAAGAACTAAGGAAAACTTCCCAAGCATGGGAAAAGAAAATGCCATTTGGTTATATGAGGTGTACAGATCTCCAGCTACCTACAACCAAAACAGAGCTACACCCAGACATGTAATAATCAAGATACTAGAAATTCAATATAAAAACAGAATAGTAAAAGCCATCAGAGAAAAGAAACAGATTACCTATAGAGGAAAGCCCATCAAAATCATGGCAGACTTCTCAACACAGACTATCAGATCAAGACGAGCTTGGAATGAAGCATTCCAAGCCCTGAAAGAAAATAACCTCCAGCCCAGATTGATGTACCCTGCAAAACTGTCACTAGAAATTAATGGAGAAACAAGATGCTTCCATGACAAAGAGGAACTGAGGGAGTTTGTGACCACCAAACCAACCCTAGAGAGAACACTGAAGGACATTCTAGAGAGAGAGAAAAAAAAATACCAGGATTTTAGGAAAAGTGGCAGAAAGGCCTCAGTGAACAGGGCAGGCAGTAGAATAAAGGAGAAAAGTACACAAACAAAGGCAGAAAAATAGCATAGCAGAAATAAGGCAGAAAAGGTTGGCTATAATCTCTAACACAGATGGTCTTGATACACTAAAAAAAAGAAAAGACAGGCAGAGTAGATCAGGAGGTAGGATCCACTGAGATACTCTGTGTAGGATCTATAATCAACCTGAGAGAGGGTTTATGGACTGAAAATCAAATATGAGAAAACAATGCTCTATGTGATAGGAAGCAAGAGAGAAATAGGAGCAACTCAACCACCACCTGCAGATAGGTTGGAAAGACAGGATACTCATGTGCAGTAGAGAATTACTTACTATAATGAAGAAAAACCTTTAGGCTTTTGTAGGTAAAGGAATACAAACAAGTTCAGGAGTGAGAAGAAAAACTGAGGGAGTTGGTGGAACCCAAAATGTGCAGCACCATGTGGGAGTGAAAAGGGAGGAATAGCCTAAAAAAAAGAAGGCAGAGGATATTGTTAATAGTGTACCAGGATTTAAAACCCACATTAGTCATACCACTCTGTTTAGATGGATTATATTCTGTTCCAGTTTGTCTACTTGTACTAGATTTGAGGGCACAGACAGTTATCCCAAAAATAGCAGGATATAGTACAGTAATCATCCTTAATTTCCTATTAACTTAATCTGAAGCTCTGTATAACTTACACTGTTTTACCATGACTGATCTTAATTGAATCTAGTTTGTTAGATTGCTGTTTTGTATTGATAGATTTTATTCAAAGCTGTTATGATTGGTAGTATCAAGTCAGAGCATAGGCAACTACACTAAAAATGACAAGATTCACTAGAATATACAGTCTGGTTTGATTATTACCTGTCTTTGAAGTTTTATACTGTCTACAATGTTTTATTTTTACTAATATTGTTATGTACTGCTGTATTCAATTATGCTTGATGATACAGACAATTCTGTTGAAGATAATAAAAGACAACACAGTAATCATTGTAGATCACCTTGTACTGTGGTTTTATATGACTTTTTGGTTTCATGTTTTTATAGGAATTTGTTTTGTTTTGTCTTGCTATGTTTTGTTTTCCCCTCTAATACAGAAAGGATAGAAATACATCTAGACTCAAAAAAAGGAAAAAAGAAAAAAAAGAAAACCAGACATAGATAGTAATACAAAGAAAACAAAACAAAAACTAAAAATAAAATATTACAGAACAATATTGGTACACAAATTCTCAAAGCATTTACAAATAGAATTCATTGCATACAAAAGAATTGCACACTATGTCTAAGAGTAATTAATTACAGGGTAGAAAGGCTAGTTTAATATTCCATAAGCAATAAAAGAAACCCATTATATTCATAGGCAAAAGAAGAAAGATCACAGGTTATTATGATTTGAAACATCAATGTCTAACAAAATTCAGTACAAATTTACTGTAAAAAGTCTATAAATAAAGTGGAGTTGGGGAGAACTTCCTCATCTTGATATTTACAATACAAAAAACTTATGGCTAACATGATGTTTAATGAGACTAGATATTTTCCCCCTAAGCAGGAAACAAGACAAGAATGTCCACTCTCACTACTTATTCAATACTGGAATAATTTCAGTATAGGAAGTTATAGCCAATACAATAAGGGAATAAAACTGTATATATAGGGAATGAAGAGAAAAAGCCTAATATTTATACACAGTATGACTATAAACATAGAGAAATCTACCCTAAATTTCTAAATTAAAAAGTAAGTTCATTAATGTCCCAAGGGTAAGCTATCTATACAAAATATTATTTTGTATTAACAGTAAAATTATAAATATTGAAATTAAAATACAGTACAATTTATAATTCTTTGAAAACAAAATATTTAAACATAACTGTAAAAATACCTCGTTCTTTTTCAGATGTAGAAAGTGAAAAGTTGACTTTGTAGAAGCATAGTAGAAGAGGCGTCACTAGAGGCTAGGAATTTAGGTAGGGTGTGATTGAATAAAAAACTGAATTAAAGAGGACTAAATACTAGTGTTCTAAGCTGTAGTAGAATGACTATAGTTTAAAACAATTTATTATATGTCTTACCTAAAGCTGAAAGACCAGACCTGGAAGTTTCTCAGCACACTGATTTTATTATTGCACATTGTATATATGTATCAAATTGTGACATTTTATCCCATGAATATGCATAACTTAATATTAAATCTTTTTGAATGAGAAAAAATTAGAAGATTTGTACGCTAAAAACTACAAAACACTGATTAAAAATTTAAAATGACATAAATAAATGTAGGAACCTACTTTGTTCACAGATTTAAAAATTCAACAAAAGAAATTCTACTTAGATTAACCAATATAACAAGTTCCCATGAAACAACAGAAGGATTTTTGTGGATATGAACAAGTTTGTTTTAAAATTCTTATGGAAATCAAAAGAGCTATAATAGCTAAAACAATATCAACAAAAATGAAATAAAATTTGTTTTCATTGTTTGATTGATCATTTTTTATGCCTAAAATTTGTAATCTGAAAAACCGCTTTTAAGATAACAACATGAAATATTAGCCAATGTTAGTTTCCTATTTTTTTGAAATTCCATATCATTTTATCCTTTTCATTTTTAAAATAAAAAAGTAGGAAGATGAAATCAACATTAATTTAAGCAAATTTATAAATCTATGATATTTAAAACAGTGAGATTAGATTAATGGATGAGAATACAGAATTTAGAAAAGGTGTGACACAAATATGCCAAGTTGACTTGTGATATAAAGTAGAAAAGCAATTAAATGCAAGAGTAGCTCTTTACTTTTTTTTTCAGAAATTATTAGAGCAATGGGACATCCATAAGCAAAAGTAAACAGAAATCTCAAGGTAAGCTAAACTTAAAATGAGCTACAGATTGAAATGTAAAAGGTAGCACTATAAAGTGTTTAGGGAATAAACTCAGGAGAATTCTACAGAATGAAACTTTAAGAAAAGTGTTGGTAGTCTTGACAGGAAAATATTTTCCTTAAGGTGAACACTGATCAATTCAATTTCAACAGTGTTGAAACATTTATTCAGCTAGAGACTTCAAGAAGATGAAAAGACAAGTAACAAAGTAGAAGAAAATATACTGCAACTTAAATATATGTCAAGTAACTGATATCTACAATATGAATAACTTACAAGCCATCAAATGCAGAAACAAAACAAGATTAAAAAAAACAAACAATTCAGTTAGATAATAGGCAAAGGTTGTAAGAGACATGTTATCTCTGAGGACATATGGATAGTAATAAACACATAACAAAAAATTCAAAAGCCTTAGCTTTCAAAGAAATGTAAACTAAAACCCAGGGTTTTAGTTTACACCTATGTGAGTGGCTAAAAAAAAAATCAGATGCTGACAAAAATATGAGAAAACTAGATTACATATCTACATTGTTGGTGAGAACGTAAAAGGTTCTTTTTTTTTAATTCTAAATCAGAAATTCATATATTACCAGTTTCATCGTTGTGTAATTTTCTTTGAAAAATTAAATTTCTGTTTGTGCAAAAACCTTTACCTGAAGACTCCTAGTAGTTTTATTTGTAATGGCCAAAGACTACAATTAACATGTGTGCATATAAGTACATTAATAGTTAAACAAATAGGTGTAAGCATTTCATGAAATACTTGTCAGCAATAAAAAGAAATAAATTATTTGTATATGTACTCTTATAATTGAATAAATCACTACAGAATTATGCTGAAAGAAAAAAGCCAGTTTTAATGGATGATACACTATGTGGTTCCACATACTGTATGGTTCTATTTTCACATTCTTAAAATGAAAAGATTATAGAAATGGAAAAGTTATTAGTGGTGGCCAAGATCTGGGGTAGAAAGGAATATATCAGTGAAAGATAATAGAAAAGAGTTGTGTTGATTGGTATACACCTCTAGATTTTATTAATTCATATATCCTGGGTATAATACTGCTGATAGCTTTGCAAGATTTTACCATTGGAGGTAAAGGATGAATGGAATTTTGATCACTTCTTACAATTCTGTTTGAATCTGCAGTTATCTCAAAATAGAAGTCTGTTAAAAAACAAATTTACATATTTATTTGGTAATTATTAATCATAAGCATATTTTGCTATTCAGTACATGAATTAATTCATCTCTTAATTTATTAAGAGATTACTATTAAGGAATAATTTTAAGAACTTGGCCTTACTTTTAGAAAAAAATCATATTGGATGACCTTGATCATATGTACAAGTGATTCAAATGATCTAAAAGTTATGTGCAGGATAAGGATAATTGAATTTACTATAAATAGATGTTGTGAATGACTGCAAAAGCCTATTGAAAGGAGCTTTGATGACATGAGGCCATCATGATCATAGCTTTGTGTTAATCGACTGCATCCATGCCTCACACTCCCAATAATGGCAAAAGGAAAAAATCAAACGCAACTCAATTTCATGCAGAAAGATATAAAATACACAGTATTAAAGGATAGATACTAAGCCAGAATTTTCTCTGAAGTTTCTTATTTAACAACTACAACTCTGAAGAATTTTTAAAAGCACATAAAACAAGGAACACTTTCTAAGAAGCCAAAAAAATGCTCCCTAAATTGAAATGGTAAAACATAAACATTTAGTTCAGTCTATCACTTCATTTATTTAATTTCACTTTAGAGAAAAAAATCAAATAGTTCAGTCATTTAACATTTTAGAAGTGAAAAATTAGAATTTGATAGTGCATATAAATGCGAGTTGAGAATATTCTTCAAGAGCAGTGGTTGAGGGAATGGTTTCAAATTGTTATCTCAGATTGTTGAGAGTTCAAAGGGGAGTGTATAGCTTTTATTCTATCTACACTGGAATTTTAAACTTTTTACTATTATGCATTTTTGTGTATACTTAGAAAAGAATTAATGGAAAATCAAAAATGAAGCCTGAACAATACTCAAATAAATTCTATTACAAAGAGATAATTATACCTACCAAGTAAAAATACTAAAATTCTTCTGGAGAAAAACCAAGAGAATAAAAGACAGTAATTTCTTGCAAAGGCAAATTAGTCATAGAAGAGTGTCAGCTCCTATGACTGTTGTATGAAGGTAGCTGAGATTTGTTCTCATACAAATCCAAGCGAACACTTTGCTAAGAGCAATTCTGAATGAGCCTTCCCAGTAATTATAGGATGCATGCCCTCCCTGTGGGGTCGCTGCTGTCTTGTTTCTAGTAGAAAAAGTACAGATTAGGGCACAGAAACAATTCATGGGTGCTGGTAATAATGCAGCAACTTAATAGAGTCTAGTGATAAGAGTAGCCACATTTAAATTAGCCATGGTTTGGTCTTGGTATCTTTTTTTCTTTTTCTGTAAAGAGAAGGCTTAAGCATGAAGCTTTACAAATCTGACTGAGGACATAACCAGCTACTGTTTGATGCCCTTTAGCTAAAATATTTTCTGACAATCAGATTTTTATTATTTCCTTAGGTATTATGACTTTATGAAAGGTTTCTGTAGAACTGAAATATAAAGAATAATCTGTAATAACATCCGGTAGAATAACAGCTTTTCTATAGCCTAGAGCATTGCTGTAATATTGGCTAAGTCTGTTTGCTGAGCTTGAACAACATAAATTTCCTGGAAGCAATGGAGACTCCCTAAATCTCAAGACTTGTAGAGAAATTTGATATGGGCAAGAAAGAGAGAAAACCTCACTGCAAATTCAGGAAAAAAATATCAGACCTAAAAAGTAGTAACTAAGAAAAAGAAAACATTAAAGCAAGTTTTGTGAGAAACCAGTCTCCTCTTCAGAAAGCATAACTAATATTTTTCAGTTTGGAAAACAAATCAACTAATTTTCCATAAACTGTGTCAAGGAAATAGTTTTTTCTTTGTTAGGAATAATAAAACAAGGATAATAATAATAATAATAATTAATAAAGATATAGATAGAATCCAAAGAGTTCTGTCCGATTTTTATATAAGAACTAACTTTCTTTCTGATAGATCAGATATGGCAAAATTATATTTTGATGAGGAATGTGACCTGGAACTCAAAAGAAGAAATTTTCACTTGGAAACTAAATAGTGGTTGAATTATCTGCCACTAACAAAGTTGTTATGCCCTATAGGGAGACAGAAAGAACAAGTGTAAGTCTATAAATTGTTAAGACGAAACCCAGATGAAGGAGATGTAAAGAAAGTGCCTGACACATACGTAGCCATGTTAAGGTGCATACATTGCCACTGAAAATGGATAGGATATAAAAGTCGTGCTTCCACGCACTTTTTGTGCAGGTAGGTGGCTTACTCTAGAACTTTAGCAACATCCTTCCTTGTCTTTCATTCCAATACTCCTCTCTCTATAATGTCTAGTTAGTCCTCAGTGAACTGGTGTTCCAGCTATAACCAACATCCAAACAAGCCTATAGGAGCAATCACTTACTTTTCCTACCTTGAGAACACTAAATCTGGGCTACAGAAATTTGGACAGGGAATATGAATTTTATTTTGCCTAAATGACTACTTGGTTTTGTCTTTCAGAAACAAGGATAGCAGTTTACTAATAGTAGTGCTCTACAAGCTCAGTAACTTCTGTGCATCTTACCCTCCTTCCTGAGAAAAATAAGAGTTTAATTAGTGACCCATTAGAGAGTTTTAATCAATTTTCCTGGGATGAATGAGTGAACGCACATATTCCATATGATATTATTTTGAGAAATCTTGAATTGTGTCATTTTAAATTTAAATTACCATAACTATAGTATCATAAAATGCTTGAATCATAAGAATGTGTGAATAATGATTCCTTCTAAAATAGAACTCAGAAACTAATCTCATATATCTTGCCATTTATAGTCAATTCATAGTGTTTGCATATGTATCTATTAAAATAATTTTATTTGCATAACTGCATTTATAAGCTTCTATGCATTAATTTTTATTTAACAATAAATCTTATAAATTATTTATATCATCACATATACACCTTACTCATTCTTTCCAACAACAAAACATTGTTTCAGTGTATGAAACATGAAGTAGTTTTTGAATTGCAATTTTCAGAATTAAAATAAGGGGAAGAAATGAGTGAAGTCAATTTCAGCTTGCAAAATTACAAACTTGAAGTATTCAAAAACAGTTTTTGTTCTAGTATTTAAGTGACATTGAGGACATGGGTTAATGTATTAGGAAAAAAGAGTGAAGTAGAAAGGTTAAAAAAAGTGAAAGTGGAAGAAATTATTCTGTGTATATTTAACTCTCTAGAAAATAAATTTTTGCTTTGTATTTTCCATATCCTCTGGCAAATAATGAGGAGATATACTAAAACATGTTGCTCTTCAGAGGTTTCAGAGAAGGGAATTATGAACAACGGAAGGTGAAGCGCAGAGGTAGAGACCAGAAGATCAAAGCCAAACACACAGACCTGACAAGAGAGACTGCTTTGATTTCATGTCAACTAGTGCTTCTTGAGGGATTACTTCAGGCAGGATTCTTACTTGCTTTTAATCTAGAAAGACAAATGACAATTCAACACAACATATGCTCAGTCTCATGTGAATGATTATGGAATATAATTGCTAAATGAGTGTGCTGAAAACATTAACACAACAGGTAGCTTCCTTTCCAGGCTAAAAGGAAATACTAGTTCCTTCCCAATAATATGCTTCCTTTAGGGAGAATATGGTGGTACTTAATGTTACTTGCATCTCTTCAGACCATTAACCAGCCTTGACAGACTAACCTATCACATTCACTTCAATAATTTCTAGAAAATGGTTATATAATTACTTATGAAATTGTCAAGGTTTAGAATTCTATGCACCTTGGCAAAATAAGAGGAATAAATTTAAAGGAAATAAACAGTTCTCAAAGAATGTGTTATTAATGAACTATTTAAGTTATAACCAAAAGTCCATGAAAAATATTTTGTAAATTATATATAAATGCTAGTATCATATCTGATTTTACAAGTTTTAAAAAATTTAGTTGTTTAGGGGGAGAGCATGGTGGGGGGTGTCACATATGTGTGAGTTCATATCTCAGTTCTGCAATTCACTGATTGAGTCATTTCTGTGATGCTTCATTTGGTTTCATTTTTCTGTGTTGTTAACAGTATATGTTACTGAACAAGAGTTTTGTTTGAGTTAAAAGGTAAAGCAAGCTCACACACCCACACACACATATACATGCAGGCAAATAGAATTTTGATATATAGCATCAATTAATTATTTAATATTATTAACATTTACTTTCATATACATTAAACATTGTGTATTATTATGTCAATTAAATAATAGTATTAGCCATAATTCTATGGCTAATATTATATTATTTAACATGTAATATATTATATATAACATCATATTATATAATATCAATATATACTATATAATATATTTATATTATATTACATATTAAAATGTAATATACAATAATCATATGTATCAAGTATATATTATTTATAAAAATTTAGTTTAAAAATTCTAACAAGTTAAAGTATCCATAGAACAAGAAAAAAATCATTTCTGCTACTTTCACATTTTAAAAACACCCACAGTATATTCATGGCATTAAAAGAATTAAGAAAAATCTTAATTATGGAAATTTACTATATATTATCAGATATTCCTGCTATGGTCTTTTTATATTTTAATTGGAGTTCACTATTTTAGCAATGGGTTTTCTCTGTCTAGGATTTGTCATATAACTTATTTAAAGCTCTCTGTGTAACTCCTAAACAGAATTTCTACCGAGTGTCACTCTGAAAGCAATTCCTAAATAAACCACAATGGATCTCTAGTTATGGAATATTTGATTTACTTATGTAATCTAATCCTAGCAGAGCTAAAAGGTCAAGAAAGTTTTGAAAGGTGATTGGCAAGAACCATTGTAACGTTAAAGAAATGATCCCCAGTTGGGAATGTTTTTCTAGACTCAATATGGAAAGCCAATTCAGCATATAGTCCAAATCATAGTGAACTAGAAAAAATTTATGTTTTTTATAAAAAGCATATTACTTGACAGGATTCCCTTTAGAAATTATTCTGTTCACAGAATTATTTCTGTATAGTTCTATGCAACTGAGATCAGAGTGTACTAGAGATATAGAAGCTTAATTGATAAAAACTGTCCTCAAGCATGAAAATGGTACTTATAGGTGGAAAGACTGAGAACAGTTTACAATTGCTAATGAAAGTCATGCTATTGAAAATGATTATATCAAAATATTATAGATACAAGTTACACAATCTGTAAAATCCTCCCAAACATGATTCTAAACTGCATGTAATACAAACGCCTACTAATAAAAATTTGTGAAGTAAACAAAATAATCTTGAGGTTCAGATTGGACAATGACAAAGATAGAACAACTTAGAAACTATTTTCAATAATGGCAAACAAGTTACTTTGGTTAAAAATTTCAACCAACAATTTAAAAAGCTTAATAAAAGACTTAAAAGTTGTTTGAAGGATTTGGAAAATTTAAAAGTAGTGTCATACTTTTTTATAGCTGCTGGGTCCATAAAAGGTGTGCAGAGTTTAGAGCAGGAAGTTGACAGAATGTGTGGGTCAAGTAATAGTTAATTGGAGTTAAATGTTTCTGAAGGAGGGAGAACCTGAGAAATAGTCAAGGCTTCGTCAGTGGGCACCAAAATGCCACAACCTCACAGGAAGGGGAACTGAAAATTGATTAGCTCTGAAAAGAAGGGAGGACTGGGTTGAAATGATCACAGATGATTGGGCTATAGTGATCTGAAATGCCTAATATGTACTGTTGCCTTCCTAGTAATTATTGATTCTTTCTTGAGAAAGAAAAAAAATCTTAATTGTGTGTCTGAAATGTTTCATATGCATTGTGCAATACATTGTCAAACACTTCTTGTACTAATTGGAGATAAATCAGGTGTCTGAGTCACTTCCTTGGCACTGAGACACAATATCAAACACAAGCAATTTAAGGTGGAAAGGTTTATTTTTGACTCACAGTTTGTAGAGGTTTCAGTTCACAGTTGCCTGACCAGGCAGAACAGCATGGCAGAGGGGCATCGCAGAAGAAAAGCTGCTCACCTGGAGATAGCTAGGGAGCAAAGAAAGTGAAGGAAGCAGCCCAGGAGGGAGATAAACCCTTGCAGGCCAGGCCCCCAGCTACTGGTCTCTTCTTCTCCACCAGACTCCACCTCCTAACAGCAAGTCATAACAGTAAGCTACACCCCCCCCATTCAGTCATCTTCCATAAGCTCCACCTGTAAGTGCATAAGACTCTTGGGGGACATTGAGACAGACCAATAACATCAGGGTAAATGGCCATGAGACCAGGATAGCTAGGGGCAACAGAAACAATGGAAAACATAAAGAATCAGCTACAAAGTATGATTTTATATGTTCGAGAAAATAAAAAGACAAGATTAACACTTCTAGAAAAGTATTTAAAATTTTTATTTAAAAGTGTAAATTACAGACAAAGAAAAACTCTGTACATGCATTAAGAAATAAACACAGCTGCTTTTGTGGTTTAGATCTAAGATGCTCCCCACAGGTCTCACGTGTGCATTGATGGAGCTTTTGTGAGGTACTGGACCATGGGGACGCTGTACTTTGTTTACAGCTAAGTGTGCTTTTAGGCCTGGGCTTGGTCAGAGGCAGTCACTAGAGGTGTGACTGGGAAGGGTATAGCTCCCTCCCTCTCTCCTCTCATCTCTTTCTCTGCTGGGAGCCACTGAAACTGGAGGCCGAACACTTCTGCAGGGCTGCTGCATGGCTGGGGCAAAATAAGATAACAGCAGAGGACACCTGGCTCCAACGCCAGTTAACTAAATACTGTAGCTGCAGGCATTTCACTCCTGCAGTGCAATGCAACATGGATGTCTTCTCATAAGATACTTCTCCTAAATTAGACATAATTTGTTACTTGGCAAGGTCCTTGAACCACTCCCAAGGTCTGTTTGATTTCCTGCATTTTCACTCTAACCCCATTGAATAAATATGGGCTGCCCAGAGACATTCTGTCTTAGCCAGCAGAGTTCCCAAACTCTGCAGAGGATTCTGATACTCCTGAAGCCCTAAAATCATATCACTTATCTCACTTATTTAAGCCTTTGCTGTATACTCAGTTGAGAGATTCAAGATCTAGGCCAGGTCCCTGATATTTCTACACCCTGGTGGTTTTTGTACCACAAGGCATTTTTTCGTTGCCTCAGCCCTTCCACCTCCACTGCTGCCTTGGAGGCTGCTGACCCACAATAAACCTGTCCACCTTTAATTTGTGAGTGTTGGCTATTTTTCCCAACGACAAGGAAAGTGACTAAGCTTTTGCTTTCATGCTATTTTACATGCTTAAATAGCAAATTAATGGATGATAGGCCACACGTATATGCAAAGTGAGACACGAATCAAAACTAAGAAGCAAAATACAGATAAGCATACAAGAAACATGAGGATATTATGAACAGGTCTATTATACATATAATTAGTCTTAAAAGGAGAAGGAAATGGGAATAAAACTAAATTACACTTTAAAAAGATAATTGAGAATAGAGTTAAACTGATAAATATCTTGTGTCATAAAAACAAAAGATTATACTAATGACAAAAACAAAAATGAGAGGTTAAATGACACTTGGGAACATCACAGAAAAGAGACTGAAAGTCAACAGCAAAGAAAAGTCTGCATATGTTCAAAGGAATAACAATAATATCAACAGTTAGCTTTTCTTTGGGAACTATGTGAACAAACCAAAAATGGGGCAACATCTAGTTCTACAAGTTTTGTTTTTGTTTCAGCGCACTGAAATATCATTCTTTACCAAGCAAAATAACCTTCCAATATGAAAGTGAAATATTTCAAACAAGTAAAAACTGAAAGTACATACAACATCAGTCACAGACAAAACAAAATATAAAATGTTGTTCATGGAGACAGCAAATGATTTCTGACAGAAGTTCAAAGGTGTCAGGAAGTAATATTTGAAGAAAAAAATCTTTTTTCAAATAGGAAGGGATCAAGAGATGGAAAGGAGAAGCAGGGGAGAAGAAAGAGACATAAAATAAGAAAAGGACACATTTGGATAATATTAACTGCTTTAAATAAAATAATACATTGTAACATTTATACATACATATAATTTAAATCACATAATGCTTTATGAATAAGCATAAGGTACCAAAGTATTCTAAAATCCTTGCATTGTCTGAAAGAAATAAAGCTACTAGTTTATGTTATTGAGATAATGCATGTTGTAATCTTGAGAGCTGGTCTCACAGTGTGGTCGTCAAGACTCAGAGATCTCTACAACTCTTGTAAGGAATCCAAAAAACCAGAATTATTTTCATCCCTGTATGACATTATTTTTTTTCACTGAGTTGGTGCTGGATCTGATTGTACAGGAGCAGAGGTGAGAAAAACTTCTGACTTTTTGCCAAAATCAATACAGCAATACCAAACTATATTAGCTTTTATTATACCTTTCTATGCTGGGGATCAGTAAATATTTTTTCTATAAGGCTTCAGATAGAAAATATTTTATGCTTTGAAGGCCATGTACACTCCTTCTTTACAACATTCTTTAGTTGAAAAGCAATGACATCTGAACACAATTCCTTAGTAAGTGAGGATGGCTGTGTTCCAACAGAGATTGATATTAAGGGTGTACCTAAGGGCTAGGTTTGACAGGTGATTTGACCAGTTTGCTGACTCCTGTGTCGCATGCATGTAGTGCAAATAAGGACAGATACAGAGACACATAGAGGTTTACTTAAAAATGTCCTGTCTCAAGTAGTGGAAATTATTGATATTATCAAATCTTGACCCTTAAAAATGCACATTGTTTTTTGGTATTCTTTCTGATGTAACAGGAATTAAGTACAAAGCATTTTATCTGCCAAATGCCCTCATGTGATTGTTTCAGTTGTAAGCTGAATTTTTTTACAGGACACCATTCTTGAAAGAATAATTAAGAGATGAAATATACTTTTTCACAGTATGAGTCTATTAGACCAGTAAGAATCATGAGATGAAATCTATTAAGGGGCTGTAGGGAAAGTTGTCTGAGTTATTAAAAAAGACACCCTAGTTGTTTTTCTACTGAATCTTGCTTGGCCTCTCTGGATGTGATATTCAGAATTATGATACCATGTCTTAAGGAAGAAAATGATTTTTCTGAGAGCAAAAGGAGTTATAAGAGAAGGACTGTTACTCTATTTTTTAAATCTATTTCTCAGTCACTGAGTTTTAATCACACTGGGGAGATGGCAGAGTCACTCATCTCCTACAAGTTAAAATGTAATGGAGAAGACAGAGAATGAAACTGTACTGAGAAACACAAGAAAATTCAGAGGTTTGTAGAAATGTGATCTATTTCTAGTGGTGCCATGAATTATTATTATTATTATTACTATTATTTTGAGGAAGAATGAAGTACAAGTCAGACCTGAAGGATGAGTTGGTTAGGATGGAGGAGAGGGCAGGGTTCCCAGGAAGATAACTGATGTGTTTGAAGGGTGAGAGAACAAGAAACACATACTAAGAATTAAGAAGGGCCAGTGTTCTCAGAGCACAGAGGAAAGGTTGTGACAGTTGTACAGAATGTAGAAGTCATTGGTCACCATAAGGTTGTAGAATGTTACAGGCCAAATTAAAGATTTTGAACTTTATTCTAAAATATATACAAATGTATATATTTAGAGTTAGGCCTTGATATGTTTAGACAAGCATTAAAAAAAAATTCTGGCTGCGGCATGGAAACTTGATTAAATTAAGATTAAGTTGCAAACCAGAGCCTTGGTAGAGATACATAGCCATTCAGAAAAGGACCTGAGTAACTTTCAAAGGAACAGTGGCAGTACTGTTGAAAACATGGAACTATAACCTGATCAGAGGTGCAGAGAATGAGTGGATGCGAGGCTCGAGCAGGTCACTGAGGGTCACCTCAGAGCAGGCTCTGAGAAAGCTTGAGGATTATTGACAGGTGTGCTGCTTTGGGGGATTAGGCAGGGAAGGGGAGCAGATGTGACATGTTATAGAGTAAGTTCCAGATCAAAATTTCTTTACTTTATTAAACTTTATAATTTTTCTATTCTTTTGTTTTGAGGCCTTGCCCATTTATACTTCCTGTTCTTTTCAAAGTAAACATATTGAGATCTCTGTTGTCAGAAATATAACAGCCCCCAAACTCATAAACTTCTGTGTCTAAATTTAATTGGTTAAAATACATGATCAAATTGGTATAACTACTTGATTCCATTTTTCTCCACTATCTATACTTTCTCATTTAAGGTGTTGCACTTGGTTAAAATAAGAATCTTTCAGTTAACAATGCTGACAAGCTAAGATATTCTTGAGTATTTTAAACACATTCAATGGAAATCATACATCAAAGTCAGCTATGTATATTTTTATGGACTTGTTTCTATTAGTTCTTGAGTTATTTGATTCTAGTCATAAGTTAAAAAGATTGTATTGTATATTTAAGTGATTTCTGATTTGTAGTCCAGTAACTAAATATCATTTACTTTATGCATTTCAGGTGAATAACAAAAGATAACTATCAAATTCTCAGAAGCTGAAAACACTACTGTGAGAACATACTTTTCAATTCCTAATTTTCCTAATAAAAGACAATGTCTAACTGAAAATCACCTACAATAACATTTCAATTCTTTCTAACTGGTTTCTCTCTGAAGTTCAAGCAATATTAAGTGATATGATGTACAAATAGTTATTTCATCTAGAAAGTTAAATATTTCCCCCATGGAAATTTAAAAAAGAGATTCAAAACAAATCCTAAATTGCCTCATCTTATTTAAAAATATCAACTTAATTAAAAACTATACACTTACAATATAAAATTGTTACATACTATTGTTCCAAAACAAAATTTTCATATCTGATGCTTTGGAAATCACAAAAGTATTTCCAAAGTGTAATACTAAAATAAGCATTATGTTTGTTAAAATTTTAGGTAAAGCAGGGTTACACTGATATTCCTTGCTATCTGGTTAAATGAAAGAGCTGTCATCATCGACATGGCCGTATTTTTCTTTCATGAAGGGAAAAGTTCCCCAAAAATCTCTTTCATGAAGGGAAAAGTTCCCCTGGACTTCTGAGTTAGCAAAAGAAATTATTTTATTCCAGGGTTCCAAAAATTAAACTATTTATAAAGTAAGTACAATTATGAATTAACCCACTTAGTAAGCAGTATGTATTTATTCTTCACCATCTGAAAATATATTTCTAATCAATTCCCTTCCTTCCTTCATTTGTTCTGCTTAATCCCTTGAGGGTGAGAAGGATTGAGTTTACTTGTAGGCCAATGGCTCTTTGCCCTTTGTACTCTACCTTACTGTCTTTGTTGTCCCATGAGACTCCTGCCCTTTCCTGCCCATGGGAGGCATTAACTTCTGCTTCTCATCCTCAAGAGTCCATAACAGTATCAGTCAGCCTCAGGATGTCCACAAGTGTCTGCTAGGCTAAAAAGCAGTGTCACCATCTCTGTGAGGTTTTGCTTTCTCTGATTATTTGATGGATAAGTGATTCTATACAAACACCAAGAAAGAATGGCAGTTGTTCCATTATCAGAGAATCTATACTTCCTTTGAGATGACTGAAATACAAAAGGTTAAAAGTAGTGTGACAAATGTTACCTCAACGATGTAGAAGAACAATAAAATGAACGAATAACAATAATAGCTATTATGTGAATATGGAAACATACCTTCCTAGCGTTTTTCTTCCCTACAAAATGAATGTTTCAGTAGTAGTACCTCTGTTCATGAATGCATTTGTTTGCAAACAATTTGGTTCACAAACAGAAGAATTTGGAAAAATTTTGTTGTTGTTTGTAAACTGGATTGGGTGACAAACAGGACTGTGCCTTCTTTCTCATGCAAGCATAAACGTGGCCATTTTTTCTAGAGTTGAAGGACAAATAAAGTTTGTGAACTGAGATACCACTGTATAGTCCATGATTATGAACACTGTGACCTTTTCAATTAAAAAATAACATTTACAATATGTATATGAACTAATTCACATAGATCTATTGATGTGAAGTCTAATAAACAACTGTTATATTTATTTATTTATTTAATTTTAAAGAAGGTAAAACTAAACATAACAAAACAGAACAAAGAAGATCAAAAGAAAACAATGTAAGTAACACAGATTTCAAAGCAAGACAACAGGAGGTCTACAGTAGCTACCATAATGTCTCTTGTTTTTTTCTAAATAGTTGTCTATATCTTCACACATAATGAATTCATGCAAAACAAAACAGTATAAAACTGATCAGAGCAGAGTAATGGAGGCATTACAGGCCTTCAAAACCAGACAGTAGGAAAATCAACAATGGCTGCCAAAATGGCTCTTGTTCTCTTCAAAATAGTTGCCCATACTTTCATGTATGTTGAAATTAAACAATAAGAAGCAGGCTAAAATCACTCTGAACAAAGAATAAAAGCATTATTGGATTTTACAGCATGACCATATGGAGTCAGCAATGGATACTATAATGTCTCTTTTTCTTCAAAGTAGCTGTTCATTTCATCATGTATAATATAATGTCATATTTAACATATTTAACAAAGAAACAATATTCCTAAAACTTCTAACTGGAATTAAGGAAAAAGATACTGGTCTTGTCTGTCTTTCATCAGCTCTCTTCCCTCTCCAGTACTCTTTAATATTTCTGTACATTAGCTGTCTGTCTCTTATTTCTTGATTCTTTTTACAAATATATGTTCTTTTTTTTTTTGAATTTTCTTTTGGATATAATAGACAATGTTTCCTGAAAATTCATCATGCATTTTAGAACAATTTATTCACCTCTCTCTATTGTATTATGCTAATTTCAACAGTAACTGAAAAACTTTCAGTCTGAGGCACCAGCATTAAAATAAAGAATTGGATTTAGTTTGTTGCAGAAATTGCCTGGACACCATATAAACTGCTTCTAAATATCTCTAGAAATGTTTTCTTAACCTTCACTGATCAGTTGAACACCTTATATTGTAAGATAATTTACATTTCTGAAAAATAGAAGCTAGAGAATTTAGGCACTATTTTCCATTATAATTACTACACATCTGTCACCCACTCCAATGATGCCACACTGTGCATATGATGAAGGTTGTGTCCTTTTTCCCTTCAAAAAGGACTCTTTGGAAAGAGCTGCCTGTTCCTTAGGATGAGTGAAGCTAAGACAAAGTCTTATTAAGAGAGAACAGAATTTAAAATATCCTTTAAAATATTGTGTCTGGGGCTGGGGATTTAGCTCAGTGGCATAAGTGCCTGCCTGGCAAGCACAATGTCATGAGTCTGATCCCTGGTACCAATATTTATAGTCTCTGGGGTTGGAGATGTAGATCAGTGGCATAAGTGCCTGTCTGGTAAGCACAAGGTCCAGAGTTTGATTTCCAGTACCAAAACAATAATAATAATAATAAAATAAAATAAAATAAAATATTGTCTCTGGACCTAAATACATGTACTTACACATATTTTAAACATGGATAGAGAAAATAAAATAAAATCTTGGAGACACTAAGAAGCAAAACCTTGAGCTTTCAGTAAAATTTTTGCTATTGCTAAGAAACGATGATATCTAGATCAATCAGCTATGAAATTTTTATAAATAATGTGTTTCAAAGTGAGTGAGTTATTCCAAATATAAGGAAAAGGTTTTAAATTGTAAAAAGCAAACTATTACCTCAATTTTCTTTTGATGTTATTTGCCCTGAGTGAAGGGCCAAGTAGGCAATAATCTTTTGTATGCCATATTTGCTCCTTTCTTTTTTTCTTCCTTTCATCCACCCTTTGCTCCTTACTTTCTTCTTTCCTTCCTTCCTTCCTTGCTTCCTTTCTTGCTTCCTTCTTTTCCTATTTCTTATTTCATTCCCTATTTTCTTCCCTTTTTTCCTTCCTTCTAGAAATAAAAAAAATGCATTACCCACTAGGGCCAGATAGTATTCTAGGGGTACAAAAAGATTAACAGTATTTATGTTTTCATATTAACTACACATATACACACATACATGCACTCATGCACACACATACAACACTAAAGCTGAAAGAAATTTTGTTGATAATTCATCCAAGCTTCATTTTATAGGCAATGATTCTGAACCCCTTAATATAGAAAGTCTGTGGGTGGAAGGTAAAGATTAATGGAAGGACATATATTTAGTGTGGGCTAATCCCCAGCACCAAAAATTTACAAAGATCGTTCCTTGAAATAAATGGTGAAAATATGGTAACTGAAAGTAAGAATTAAGATACCTGGTCAAATTAATTTTCTTCTAAACCATATTGACCATCTCAGAGATGGTGCTTTACTTTTTTCTTAATTTTCCCTTCCTTATTAGAATATGATTATGATATGTAGTAAATACATTTATCATGGGGATTGGTATGTGTACATTTTGTACCTCAGTCTTTTATACTTCTTCATCTCCTCTTCTTGCCATCTTTCCATCTCCCCACTTGTGAAGCCTCTTGTTTATAAAACTATATAAATATAGCAAGCAATTTATGATTAAGGATAAAGTTAGGTGAATTATTTAATGAAACATTGAGTCAGTAATTTGTAAGGAAAATCATTTTATGTTATTCGTTAATGTATAACACAAATAAGGAGATTCTGATTTTAAAAACTTTTAGTAAGTCACTGAATGACTAAATAAAAGGGAAAAGAATGAATCAATCCTGAAGATAGATTTCATTATGATTATTATTAGCTCAATATGTTTCTGTATCCCAAATATTTCTCATTATATCTTTGAAACATTGTAAATATTATTAAGTCAGATTTATGGAAAAGGAAAATTTATGAATTTCTCCCCAAAGGCTAAAAGAGCTTGCTGAAATTTGCCTTCCCAGCGAATGATGAAACCAGTGTACAAATTTAGATTTGCATGTCTCCAAAGTTTTTACTTTCCTACTACCTGAAGCCACTTCAAGTTTCTTCAAAGGGTGTGACAAGTTCTCATGGAGTACTAAGCAAAAATTTCTGAGACAACAGAACAAAGCTTTTAACTAAATAGCCAAGTGCAAATTTAGAATCAAGAAAAAGATTTTTAAAATTCTGAGCTGAATTACATCATTAAAAACTTTACTTGATTTGAGACTTAAGGATGAAGTTTTACATTTAATGGTTGCGATTTAATTTAAGTTTATATACTTTTACTTCTTAATACAATGGACATTATGTAGTTTAAGAAATGTAAAATGGAATACTGACTCGTACTTAGGGTCCCATACATATTGAAGTATATATTTTTTATGACACTCAAGAGATATTTATTGCTACCTTCAAGGGAAGCCTTTCCTAAGCTTAGTTTCAGTGTTTGGTCTTTGTTCAAGCTTCTTATTCCACCAAAGGTTTAGGCAGGTAGACATTTGCGGAAGTGAAGGATTAAAGCAGCACTAAAGTAATGAATGTGATGACACTGATTGATATCTGGTTGCCAAGACATCAAAACTCAAGATAAAGACTGAAAAAAAATGACAGACCTTGAAAAGTAGACCAGGACAAATACTAGTGAGTATATGGCAGGATTCTGTTGCAAAACAAGAACAAGAATTTAACATGAATGAAATTATATTTGTTTGATTACCTTTTCACTATTTAATAAAGGATGAAATAAATTGTTATGTATATTACAGAGGACATCTTTATATTTTAAAAGTGGCCATCTTTAGGACTTTTAAATCCTTTTTTATTAAGTAATTACTTGTGTGAGAAGGTGTAGAATAAAAAAATGAAGACTTCAATGTTCAAATATAAAAGATAATTGATGATGATTCAGGGAAAAATATAAATCACTTTTGAAATAATACTTCAAATGAAGAATGGGAAAATCAATGATGATTTGAAGAACATGTGGCGAATTGACAACTGGTGGGCAACTTGTAACACCCAACTGAACAGAATCAGTGTGGTGATCAGTGTGGTTGGTCCACGTGAGGATGGCTGCCAACAACATGAAAAGGAGAACCGGGGCTGGAGGTTTAGCTCAGCAGCGAAAGTGCCTGCTTGGCAAATGCGAGGTCCTGCGTTTGATCCCCAGCACCAGGAAAAAAAAAAAAAAAAGGAGAACTGGAGAAGAAGAAGTGATGTTTTTGTTCTGTCATCACTGGTTCTCTTGGAGGAGCTTGTCGAGCTTCTTCTTTTTTAAAATTTTATTTTAAAGGGGATAAAGCAGAATAAAACCAATTAAAACAAAGCAGTGTAAGAGATACAGGACTTCAAAACATTACAAAATCAACAATAGTTAACCTAATGTCTCTTGATGTCTTTAAAATAGCTGCAGATAACTTCAGACATAGTAAAAGTCAAACAGAACAGAATAGAAACAATAAAAACAAAACAATAAATACTGCAACAAAGGACTTCAAAACAAGCAAATAGTAACTCCAAAATTGCTACCATAATATTTCTTGCTATCTTTGAAATAGCTGCTCCTGCCATTGGATTTGACATAAGCAAGCAAAACAAAAGAAAACCCAACCCAACAAAACAGTGAAAATGATATAGGACTTCTGAAGCAAGACCACAGGGAATTAACAATGGCTGCAGCCCTCAGGCGATCTCTCCTACATGCCACACTGCATACTGCTGTCCTCTGAACCTATGATCAAATCACGGGCCCTAGCCCTGCAATGTCAGTCAAACACCAAAGCATCACAGGCATCCAATTTCATTTCACCTCCTTAGCTATCATCACAGCCTGTGTTTCTCTGGATAAACTGGTTCCTTACAGTGAAGGTGGGGGTGGGGATAGGGGTGGGGTGAGGGTGAGGATAGGGGTGGGGTGGGGGTTGGTATTGCATGTTTGCCAGTCTGTGTGCTGGAAGGGGCTGGTGTCTATCTGTTCCAGTCCGGCAGTGGCCTGCGCACGGTGCTGGTTACCAGACTGGGCTTTCTTCCTGATATGGTTTTCTTGTCTTTCTCCCGGTTCAGAATGACTGAGCTTCTTTCCTGATACCAGCTTGGCTGTTCTCATTGTCAGAGGAGCTCAAGACCTTGTAGTTGCTGAGAAGGGCTACAGTTCACTTTGGTCCTTACTTTGAGGGTTGTTTCTTGGCTTCAGTGTAGATTCCTTAGCCTGCTGGCACAGATTCTTCATCCTGCTGGTACAGACTTTCTAGCTTCAACCACTGACCTTTGGGCCTTCCCAAGTCAGATTGGTGAAAGAGACTTGCATGAGACATTGTCATCCTCTAGGTCTCCAGCTGGACTAGTGTCATGCTCTAGTCTTCAGCTGGACTCATGCAGGACATTGCCATGAATCCAGGCCCTCAGCTGGATTCCGTGGGTCTCTAGTGTGTAAACAGATTTCCTGCACTTTATCTTTTTGTATTTGACTCTGGGTGACTATTATAAATAATCCTATAAATTATATGTCTTGTATTAAATTTTTTCTCTTGCAAGCCCTGATTACAACAGAATGTTTGAAATAAATTATTATAACAATCTTTAATTTATTTTTGAAATAACTTTTAGCATACTGAATGAGTCATATTTCTTTTGAAGTTTTTCTTTTTTCTTTTTGGTTAGTCTTTAGAATAAACTGAATGTTTCAAATAATTTTTGCTTGCAATCATTCTGTCAAATGTTGTTTATCCACAGAATATACAGAATATGTGGCACTCTGTGTACTTTAACTAGCTTGGAAAAGGTTTGTTGATTATTCCAAATGTTTCTTTTATGTTTTGTATGACAGAAAAATTTAAGTTGAGTGTAAACATTTTCATATAAAAATGATATTCACAATGAGAATGAAAAAGTCACACAATATCCAGTTAGGTCTGTTATAAATACTCCTGTGAAGGAAGCTTTGGGTTGGGGAACCAGGTAGTTCACAGTATGTATTTATTGAATTGTTGGTCCTTTATATACATTGGAAATAGAGAATAATGTGTAATTATTGTATTTATGCTGAATAACATGCACCAGTTCTTCATATATGAAAGAAATCTAATCATAGCTATGACAACAGAAATCAGAATACCCAGAGGATCCTCTAGCAAAGAGACTTGTTCAATTTAATCTGTAGAGTGAAGTTTACCTTGTCATAAAACAAAGGAAAACAAAAGGAAAAAAAAAAGAAGGAAAAGGTATTCAGTAAGACAGAAGTGAAAAGACAACTGAGTAAGGCATCACTATTTTATTTTATTTTATTTTATTTGGTCTTTTTGAGACTGGATCTCACAATGCAGTTCAGGCTGGCCTCAAACTCACTTTGTAGACCAGGCTGGCATTGAACTTGCAGAGGGATTACATTTTTAATAATTAATATTTTAAATACTTCCTGTAGTTTTTGTAAACATTATATAAAACACAGTTTGTAAATCAGTATTTTCTATATAAGCTTTCTTATAAAATATTCTTACAGAAACAATGTTTTGAGAGGCAATGCTTTTTTATGTAGCAAATGGTATGTGTATGCACATGCATGTATGTATTCTCACGTACATATAGAGAATTATACCATACATGAACTCTATAGGCATATACATATATGATAAATTCATATCATATTTACCCATTTATCCATATTATATACTTGGAAAATATTGACCTCACTGTGCTGTTGCAGTGAATGTCTACTATTTTAAACATAGTATTCGATGTGTCGTGCACAGTAGCTCACTGCTAACCCATTCTGAGGTTGTTACCCCACACATACTTTGAGCAAGGTCTCTTGCCAAATGAATGGTGTTAATGATTTCTGAATGTGCTTTGCTTGTCATGTTCTTGGTTACTCTGCCTTATACCCTATAGTCACTGACAATGGCTGATGCTTCATCCTCTCCTGAGAAACACCACTGCTATGAAAGCCTGTTTTCAGCCATCCCTGGCTTTCTCCAGAGCTGACCTCACACTAAAGACCCATTGCATTTCACCAGAAATGGGGCAGTAATACTCTCCTTCATTTAATTTTTCATGTTCTGACTTGTTGCCTTGCACAATTAGATATTTAAATTTTACTTACAACAGAAATAGATGAGAAACTGGGATAGAAGTTAAATCTGGGTGACAGACCTCATTCTAAATTCAGATTCATTATTTTCTGGCTTCCCTTAAAGTGTTGCTCCCAGAAGTTTAGCCAAAGTAAAATAGACTTCTTAAAACAATCCTTTCTATTTGAGCTGGGCACATGGGGTGTATGTGTCAGGCTTCTTTTGGGGTTCTTTTATTTTTTACTTATATTACTTCCTAATATTGAATTTTAATGTTTTAAAATTTTTAACTTATTGCTTTGTTTAATTTTTATTTTTTATTAGTACATGTTTATAGTACATAATGAGCACATTCCTCTTCAGGAAGTTAATACATGTACTAACATATACAGAAAGTACATAACACTTTCTGTAATCCAATATTCTCCTCTCCCACTTCCCTCCTTCCATATGTTAGTATTCTTATTTATAAAAAAAGTATCTCCCTATTTTCTATTATCTACCTTTTATTTTGTTGTTTATTTATATTCTGAGCTTTTAAAGTAAGAGAAAAACCACGTGATATCTAAGTTTGTTTCACTTAATTTTATCATCTCAAGGTGCCAGTGACTCACTTGTACACCACTGTGTACATTTTTTTATTCATTTATATGTTGACAGGCACATGGGCTACTCCCAACACTGAGCTATTATGAATCCTGCTGCTAAACCCGTGTGTGCACGTCACTGTAATGTGAGGTTTTTAACACTTTTGGGAAGATACCTAGATGGGAAATAGTTGGGTTGAGTGGAATTTCTACTTATGAGTGTTTCTAAATAACATGCTGCCATTCACATCACTTTATAGTCAAAGTTAATTTACATCCTGTGAATCCAATCCAGTTCAAAACTCTTAAATTAGACAAGTTCACACTGTACTACTTCAGTTTGACAGTTACTCTAATAAGCCATGAGTGGCGACTTTTCATGAATTGATACAAGAATCAGTAACATATAAAATTAAATTCACAGACTTTATAATTTAAACTAGCTAGAATTCCAATCCTGACACTTGTTAGATGTTTATTTATTTTGGCAAACTACATAATTTTTTAAAGTCTCAATTAAAAAAATGAGGATGATCATATACCTATCCCATGACTTTGCTATCTTTTAAATAAAACATAATCATAAAATTACTTAATATAGTAATTTCAGCATCATAAAATCTGAAGGAGAAATAGTTTTTGTTACTGAATATTATTTCTTTAAGATTTGTTTCCTCCTGAATCAATTTAACAAAAGGGCATCAAGATGAACTTGGTGCTAAAATGAAAATGCCAAAATTCCGGTGCGGACAAAAACACTTTCCCTGAACATAGCTTGCCCTAGTGCTAATCTTAATAGCCGACTTTCCACCAGTAAACATGTTGCCTGATCCTATAATAAAACTCATAAGACAAAAAAACAGATAAAAAAGATAAGACAGACTATTTCTTTGACTGATAAGCAACAGCCATCTGAGGTCCTATGATTATTTTAAGGAACAACGTATCTGAATGTTAAAATACAAACTATACTGAGTCATTAAATTGAGAATATGTGAAAGATAAAGATTTCAATTTCACTAGCTTGTTCAGTGACTAAAATTCATTTAGATATCAGCACTCCCTGTTTATCTGGTGCTATATGGCTATCCTGAAGGTCAGGGAGCTAAGAATTTGATGCTTTTGCCTGGAAAAACCCAACTAACAAAAGACTTACCTGGAATTGAACTTTCTTAGATAAGGAGGTCAGAGAAAGAAAGGGCAAAGTGTGGAAAAATACTAAATAAAGGCTATTCAACTGAGATTATCAAATATGTATCAGGTTTCTGCTATATATAGAACCCTAAGATATGAGACATGAGGGAATTCAAACCTGAGAAACACTCAGTTTCTGCTATCAAGGGGCACAGGACACTGGAGAAGAATGAAATAAACCTGACTTCTACAAGCTGAGAGCTAGGATGAAGTAATTCCAGGAGGAATCCTAAGGAAGTGTGGAGCATTCAACTAGTTCAATGATACTAAGGCATAGAGCTGAGGTACATTCAGAGTATAGCTTGAGGTCAGATTGCAAAAGACTAAAGTCATGGGTTTTTACTCACTAAGGCATCTCAAGGAACTATGATTTCAGAGGGATAGGGAGGCTAATGAAAGAGTAGAGGTCTTCCTAGAGAAACAAAGAGTGTGAAATAAAATGTGGAGATCATTTGTTTGAAGGAAGTGGAGAACTGTACAAGTGATGAAGAAAATAGGCTAAAGATGAAAAAGGGAATTACTGTACAGTTGAGCTGGTCATTGTCAGGATTTTATGGCAGTTTTGGGCACTGGCAGGAATCTGAGGCTCCAGATTATATGAGAATCCTGTGTGTGTGTGTGTGTGTGTGTGTGTGCGTGCGCGTGTGCTGTGTGCTGTGTGCTGTGTGTGTTGTGTGTGTAGTATGTGTAGTGTGGGAGAGCAGAGGCTTATAAAACTTCATGTAAAGGACCAGTTTTTTTTCACACATTTTCCAATTTTTCTACTCAGGACTTCTCCAAATACTGGAGTTGTGTGGGATGAGACAAAAATCTGAGAGACTGCATCTGAAAGGCAGAAGGGAACTGCTGGAATTTTGATAAGACAAAGATTAGAGCATGAGACACTCTAGAGCAAAGGGTTTAGAGGTGATTATGTTCTTCGTAAGAAGAACATGAGAGCCATGGGAGATCCATGGGTGAAGCAGAGACAAGAGTATCATAGGGTTTTAAGTCAGTGTAGTCCCCGCATATGGTACGATAATTAACCACCACTCTTTCTGCCAACTGGAAGAGCTCATTCATTGCAATAAAAAACATAATCCTCTAGAACAAGGCTCAGGATTTCACCAGAGGAAAAATCTCATAGAAATTCTAGAATTAAATATCTCTGTTAAGAAATCTCTAGGAAATTTAAATACATATTAATGGAGGATTAATGAAGTGTAATTCAAGGCATAAAAATATGCAAATTGGGAGGTTGGGAATGTCATTAGATGGTAGGGTATCTGTCTATAACAAGATGAATCAGGTCAGGTCCCCAACATGAATAATGCACAAAATGTACAAATACAAATCTATAGAGAAAAAACTGATTTTGATGATATTTATCTGATGAGTCATGCTTTTGAGCACATTTTGATATACTTGTTGGCAATTTTTATTTTTCTTTAGAGAAATATCTTTAATTCCATTTATGTGAGTTATCTAGAATAGATATAGAAGATAACACTAGAAAGACAGTAACTGGTAAGAAAGGGGCAAGAGTAGTTTTTGTTCATTTGGCTACATAGGACATAAATAACTTATAGATAGAATTTTGAGATAATAGTTTCTGCTATACAAAATATTGTGTCTAGTACCCAATACGATGCAAGAATAGAAAATGAGAACATGAACAAAATCTCAACATCACACCAATCATTTATAAAATACAAATCATAACCACAATTAAATACCATTCACACTCTTTACACTACAGTAGCAAAATAAGAAAAAGTGACTGGCTCCTCAAGGACAGAAATGGAGAATTAACGTATGACCTATGGATTTCACATATATACATATATATATGCAAAATTAAAAGCAATCTTCATCTACTTTGAAGATAACAATACACAATATATTAACCAGTGTTAATCTCCTACTATTTTGTTTTGAAATTCTGTATCGTTTTCAATCATTTTTTTGTTTTCAAAATTTAAAAAAATTTAAAAAAATTGAAAGTGCGCTGGAAAATGTATTTATACCCTCACTTTCATTACATTGTCATTCATAGTAACCAAAGGTGGAGGCAATCCAGCAAGTGTTAATGTGTGAATGGATAAGTAAAATGTGTCATAATATGACAAAATGTTCTTCAGCCTGAACAAAGAAGTTTCTGACATGTTACAGCACTGAAGAACCTTGAGGGCATTACGCTAAGTGAAATAAGTTTCAAAATATGTTATCAAAGCATGAATATGCCAAAATAAAATCCATTATTTTGTATAATTAATAGGCACTAATGAAAAAGAAAATCAAAAATTAAGTTACTGTTTAACACAACATATTTGGAGTTTATATCATATGCAGAAGTAAATGAATAAAATGATATTGTTATGAGATTCTTATGTTACATATAATCAGGAAAAGCTATATGAAGGCAAAGTATGATAAGTTGGAGATGTACATTGTAAATCTTAGAGCAGCTACTATAAAATCACACAAAAGAGAATAGCTAATAAGCTAATATTGAAACTAAAATTGAAACATAAAAATAAAATAATGAGGTAATAGGTATGAATTAGCTTAACTATAATAATCATTTCAAGCTGTATGCATTAAATTACATATTATGAGCATAAAATGTTATTGTCACCTGTAGTTTAATAGGACTTGGAGAAAAGCATAGGTTTTATAAAACTAGTTGCAACACAAAAGATATTTTAAGAAATTAACTCTAAGAAAGAAAGAAAAAAAAAGGACAAAGATCAAAGAGGAAAAATCAAAAGAATCAGCATGTTGGGAGGTTTCAATTTGACAGTATCAATGATTGCACTAAATGTAAATTGTCTAAATATTCCGTTTAAAAGGCAGAGTGTCAGAATGGATAAAGAAGCAAAACTCAGTAATATGCTATGTATTAGAAACTCACTTAAAAGAGAAAGACTGACATCAAAAGTGGAATGATAAAAAATACAAAATCAGAAGAAAGTCGTGTCCATATTAATATCAGAAAGCATCAGTTTTAAACAAGAAAGGCTGCTCATGTTAGGCTGAGTTATTACATAAAGAAAAGGTATCAATTTATCAAGAAATATATGAGGTATGATAAAAATATGATAAATGTTTAAATTTAAAAAAATTATTATGGTAAGTGACACATTGCCAGTAAACCCCTTAAAACACCTTCCCTTGCTTTAAACACGTGCCCCAAAAATTGTTGTCATTTTCTGAATCAGTACTGGGAGTCCTCCTTTGTGAGGACTTGTGCAGTACAGTAATGTCTCCGTGTTTACCCTTCATGGTCATTTTGAGTTTGGGGCAGAAGTGCTCAAGTCCTCCATTTCCAGGTCCAATAAATAAAGTGGAGAACACAATACATTGTTTCTTTCAGCTTGTCTGGTGCTCAGTAGCAGCATTCACTGAATTTTTTAAATCACATGTTATGTAGATACTCATGGAAGAGGTCTTTTAGAACTACTTTAGGGAGTGGCAGAAATGATGGGTATGTTCAAAATGAATGGTGTTCTGAGGGGATTAACAATACACTGTTTTTCACTGTGAAATTTTTTATTTAAACAATCACTGTCTATTTGATCAAACCTTGTAGCAGTATTAAGAAAAATGAAAAAAAAATGTAGATTAGAATATAAATCAATTAAATGGAGAAAGAATATTGATGCACAAAAATCAAGAAATCCAAAAGCTTTGTCAAGGTCAATAATGTTTATAAGATTGATAAAATTCTTTCCAGACTAATCAAGAGAGAAGATACATATCTCTATGAAGAGGAAATATCACTCTTTTAGTCACCAAAAGAATTATACAGCAATTGCATGACCAAACTTATGACTACAACTTAAGTTATATAAAATATATAGATTCTATGAGTGTCACAAACTATCAAAGTCATCCAAGAGAAAAAATAATCATAGCAACTTTAAATTTCTTAAAAGAGTAAATATGATAGTAATACCTTCCCTACAAAAAAATTTTGAGACCCAGATGTCTTCAGTGGTGAATTCTTCCAAATGTGATTAGGAAATCACATAATTTTCTACAATCTTCTACAGACATAGAAAAGGAGGGAGCCATTTGCTACTCATTTGATGATGTCTTTATTATTCGTTATTAGAACCAGACAAGGAAGTACTAGTAAGAGTTTCCCCAAAGAGCAACCAAAACAACAACAACAAAACTAACTCAACAAAACTCTGCCGAATCATTTCCAAAAAATTTTAAAAGAATAATGGGTCATAACTGAGACTAATAAGAGTATTAATTTGATTTAACAGAGCAGTGTTCTGTTAAATGGTTGAAAACTGGCTCTAGACAGGAGATAGAAAATTTCATTTGCAATCTTTCTCAATTTCACTGGTCTAAATATGTCTATCATGGTAGAATTCATTTCACTCATCACTATTCAGAATGTCGAATTAGAAAAAGACCCATACAGTTGGCATAACATTGGTTTAACATTTAAACATCAATTCAAATAATCCATCATAATTTTATATTATCAAAGAGGAAAATATGAACTTCTCAAAAGTGCCCCCAAATCATGAAAATGTATTTTGTACACTTTTATTTTAAAAAGAGAGAGTATTAGCTGCTTAGTGGTGACATATCAAATGACTACAACCTGGGTGTTTTACAATGAAATAAAACACACATTATTTCTCCATTTTGGAGGCTACAAATACAAAATGAAGGTTTTTTTTTTTTTGTCATGACCAAAGTCTCTCTGGCAACATGTGGAGGAAAATCGTGGCCAGTTCCTATTGCTGGTGGTTGCTGAAAATCCTTGGCATTAATTGGCTTGTAGATACATCGCTCCAATCTCTGCTTCCACCTTCAAGTGATTTGCCCTGTATTTGTCACTGTGTCTCTTCTGTTCTTATAAAGACTTAAAGATTAATATTGGATTAAGGTCCACCCTGAACAAGTGTGCATTCATTTTAATTGGATCACAACTATAAAATAAGACCAATTTCCAAATATAAAATAAGACCAATTTCCAAATAAGGTCACATTCACATACAGTGGAGTTAGAATTTCAGTACATCTTTTGGGGAACACAGTTCATCACACAATCCTAAGCAAATTAGGACAAATACTATGCACAAAAGTTAGCATTACTGGAAAAAAACATCGAATGCTTCCTCCCTAAGATAGAAAAACCAGTGAAATTCCTGGTCCTATTTTCATCACACATTTTGTTGGAAATCAAAAATTCTGGCCATCCCATACTAAAATAAATTAAAGAGAAATAAAATAAATTATTGAGAAAAATAACATTTATTTGTAAACAATATGATCAGCCATGTAGAAAAACTTGGATATTCCATAAAGTAGCTACCAGAACTAATTTTTTTTTTGTCTTTTTGAGACAGTGTCCTGTTATGCAATTCAGGCTGGCCTTGAGCTCACTTTGTAGCCCAGGCTGGTCTTGAACTCACAACGATCCTCCTGCCTCTGCCTTCTGATTGCTGGGATTACAGGCATGAGCCACCACACCCGGCTCAGAACTAATTTTTGAGTTTGATATGCTGACAGGATATAAGAACAGTATACAAAAAGACAAATATACAGTATTTATATATACTCTACAAGCAACAAATAATTGCAAAATGAAATAAAAGCATTATATTTCCAGTCATTTCAAGTATGAAATAATTGGGGATAAATTTAATAATATCTGTTCAATGTCATATGAATTGCACAAGGCCACAAAATATTGTGATAAATGAAAGACTTCAATAAATGGAGACAGATACATGAAGATGGACCAAAAAGCTTATGTATTTCAGAATAAATTTTCAAAGTGCTCTAAAAATTCAATGCAATATCAGTAGAAATTCCTTCAAGTCTTTTTTTTACAGATATTGACAAGGTAATTGTAAAAAATGCATAAAAGTTGGAAGAATGTAGATAGCAAAAGTTAATCAAAACCAATAAATACTGAAAAAGAAGTACTTGCACCATCTAATTTGAATAATTATTGAATTTAAAATAATGTTATATTGACAGAAACATAAAAATAAATCAATGAGAAGACTAGGATTAGAAGCGCCATTCAATCCAGCTATCCCCCTCCTGGGCATTTTCCCCAAAGAACTGAAAAGTTCATATCACAGTGATATATGTTCACCCATGTTCATAGCTGCACAGTTTGTGATAGCTAAATCCTGAAAACAACCAAGATGCCCATCAACTGCAGAGTGGATGAAAAGATGTGGCATTTTTATACAATGGAATATTACTCAGCTATAAAAAAGGATGATTTTGAGGCCTTCATAGGCAAATGGAGACAACTAGAGACTATCCTCATTAGTGAAATAAATAAGAATCATATTTATAAATATCATATTGTGTCTCTAGTGTAAAAAGTAAATAAGAACTACAAGAGTAATAAAACCAAAATGTGTAATTGCTATTGTAAAAAAGAGAGGAAAAGAAAGTGCTCTAAGGGATATAACTGCATGTAAGTTTGAGTGTGTAAAATAGATGACCATATTGCTGAATCTTTGTTGGATCTTTGAGCAAAACTGTTTGTAGTCTGAATGTTTAAATATTTACTATGTACCCTTTAATTTTGTAACTTGAACAACTACATCCAAGATGACAATACGTAATTTACAAATTACTGATTTCTTAGTGGGGCTTTTTCTCATTCTCCTTTTTCTTTCTTTCTTTTAGAATTCTGTATTATTGCTACCCTTTTCTGTTTTTTTTTCTTTTTTTCTTCTCTTTAAATAAAATTTTAAAAATGTATAATTGCTATTGTAAAAAAAAGAGGAAATAGGAAGCGCTATAAAAGATATAGCTGCATGTATGTTTAGATGTGTGGGATTGATGACCATATTTCTAGGTTCTTGTGCGATTGTTGAACAGATCTGTTTGCACTCTCACTGCTTTAGTGCCTACTTTGTGTGCTTTAATCCTGTAACTTGAATAACTATTTCTAAAAGAACAATGTGTAATGTATCAACTAGTGATTTCTTACTATTTATCTTCTTTTCTTGAAATTCTTTAATATTTCTACCTTTTTCCTGTTTTTTTCTCTTTAAATAAAAAGATGAAAAAAAAATCAATGAAAAGGACTAGATTCTAGAAATAAGCTCAACCATGTATAACCACTCTATATTTGAAAAATTCTGTAAAATTAGTCTGGAAGAAAACTCCAACAAATTTTGGTGGAGCAAATATATATATATATATATGTTTGTGTGTGTGTGTGTGTATATGTGGGTGTGTGTGGGTGTGTGTGTGTAAAAAAGTAAGCTTTTGTGTTTAGTTCACACTATAGGTACAAAAAGTATCTTAAATCAATCCATACAAGTAAGTAGAAGAATAGAACTTCTAGAAGAAACCTTAGGGAAAAAATGGCTTCCCTTTTGAAGACTTAGTTGTTAGTAGGGAATACATTAAAAGTGCTCTTTAGCTGTAGAATGAAGAAGCATGAAACGTTCACTTCCAACAAATTACCACACAAAGCAGAGGATGGTGGGATTTTAGTATTTTCCCCTGATTAACATAACTTGCCTTAAGTGGTGGATATTTTGTTTGTTAGGAATTATATAATTTCGATTATTTTTTCCTTGTGTTCTCTTTTATCACTTATCAATCACCACTTAACAAGTAATATGAAATTATAGTGGTTTATAAAACCAGCGCATTTCTAGAAAATTTCAGAAATCCTAGGATTTGGGCAGAACTTGTTAGGACCTGGAGTCTCAGCTCCATATAACATCATCTGGGTTCACACATTTGGGCATATTTATTTGGCAGCTTGGCTGTGATGGAAACATAAGAAGACAGTTTCTTTCCTGCATTTTCTTATTCATCACATATCAAGAGGGCTTTGTGTGGATGGCAGCAGGATCCTAATAGATACTCTCCTTAGATGTACTTTTGTAGACTGTGCTATTTAGAGACTCTGCTAGCATAATATTTGCTGATGTCTCACTCACCAAGCAAGGCACAGTTAATTTCAGCTCAGTGATGGAGAAAATAAGACAAGATATAAGTTCCTAGCCATGTGTTTCTTTGGGAGTCCTCAGTATAATAATCTCTACATAAAGGGCATTCTAACTAGGTGGTTTTCTTTTAATAGAATGGCACTGCAGCCTACGGTTTAACATAGTGGGAGTTTGTGTAGGAGGAAGAGGACAGATTTCATTGAAAATGTCCTCAAAATTTTATTCTGCTCATTTTATTTGTTCTTTTGGATCCCACTTTTATTTTTTTTAATGGAATTCTTGTTCTCTTTGCAAAGATATCTTCTAAGTCTCTATTGAGTACATTTGTCTCCCCAAGTCATTCTAATTGTTTTAAGTTAGATTCGGCAGCAATGCTTATCTACTTTTAAATTAACTATCATTTTTCTTTTCTATGATTAATTTTTTGTTAGGAATATATTTTCTGTCCTTTTTGAGATTGTGGCTGAAATTAAGGTAGCTGCATTAATTCTGTCAAACGTAACTGTAGTGCTGAGATCTATAACTATAGCTGATTTTTACCTTTGAATCATTGCTATTAGAACCAACAATTTCTATTTTCAGCATTTCCGAAAGTTACAACTTCTGGTATGTTTATGTTCCTCTGTGTTTCTTACATAGATTCTAGGCTTAGTCACATAGCTTGCTTTGATCAATGAGGAATTAGCCATCATGATTCAAGTAGAGGAATATTATGGTATTTTTTCACGCTGGAATTTGCTCTCTGAAATGCTCCTTCTGGGAACCAAACAGTCATGTTGCAAAGAGGTTCAGGACATTCTACTGCAGAAAGGTCGCATGCACAGACATTGATGAATGAGACTCTATGAGACTACTGAAAACAAAGGCATGTCAAGAACAGGTAGCCCAGCTGGGTTTCCAGCAGAGTGCAGACATCTGACTGACCTCAGAAGACCTGAGCAGTAACCCACTGAAGTTATGGTTTAAAGACACTAAATTTTGGGTCATTTTTATGCAATACCAAAAGCCCCAAAATTATACAGTACAAAGGAAAGACTTGCGTTCAGACAAATTAGACTATTTGTGTCTATAAATTATTATTCATTTTGCCTCTTCCATGGTTTACTGATGTTTTTACTTCTGAAGTGCAAATGCCCCCTTTGGTGATGCTGAGATATTAAGTACTGAATATGATGATAAGACATCCTGTATTTCTAACATATTTTGGCTTGTATTTCTTTGCGTCTGATCAAGGAGAAAATTCACCAGAGTTTACAGTTGCCTCTGTATTCATGAACCAGCCAGAACTCCAACATTGTATGATTATTTTAAGCCAAGTAATTCTAAACAGTTAACATGTCAAGAAAACTGCTATTGTAAATCACTGAAGCTGTATAAGCTGTTTTCTTTTTCAGCTGTTTGGGCTCTGCAGACCATAAAAAATGGACCCAGTGATAGTAATTATAACTACTACTATCTAGAGATCCTCCTAAATGTATTAATAAATATTTTCACCGTTAGTTGTGCACTTTCTTATCCACATTCTTCCTTTAATAAACTTAACAAACTTAATAGTACTATTATTACAATCAGTTCACAGATTGGACTGCTCAAGATTAAATAAATATCCAAGAACATCTTATCAGGTTTTTTATTCCTCTTCTACTCACCAGAGCACAAGTCTAGTTCAAGGTACTTGATGGACGTCACATCCCAATCAATTTGGTTACCCCACTCTCTCTGCCACCAGGAAATTTTAGCCCATCCCTGATTATGCATCCAAATCTCCCCCTTTATAAAAGACCTGAAGGAGCTGTCTTCCTTAAGAACATGTGTAAGTAAACTAGGCACAAAGCAACATCAAACAACTTGTCCAAGTGCACAAGAGTATCATGCAATTATAAGTAGAATGATTAAGAGTGGGGACTAAGGTCATAATCAATCTGTCATAATATCACCTGGAGAAGACATTAGAAAAGCGAAACACAGAGAAAGCAGAATTCGCACTAACTACAAATTCCTAATATTTGTTTAGAAGGTAGCCTCAAAGTTCACACTATTAATTTAGACAAAAGGACTTTAAGTATCTAGAGATGTGTATTGGAGCTTTCAATATACAGAGATATAACATACGGAAATGAACAAGTAACTGCTTAAATCAATCAGCAGAAATGTAACCATAAAAAAGTAATTTCACATTTATGTTCCAACACTGACTTTATAACTTCAGGCTTCTAGCAGGAAATGAGAAGATTGCCCTCTTTTATTCTCCCCTTGTGAGTTAGAAGTCCATACCTAGCAACAAAACCTGCGTTCGGTTTCTTCAGTAAATGCCACACTAGCTGTTGCTTACTTTTCATATTAAAAAAAAAAAAACTCTTCTAATCCAGGTAAGGTTTATGTTCTTTGTAAGAGTACTGGCCCAATTTTTATTACATATGTATTAGGAATAATCTTGTCTTTTAAAAATGAAAATTAATAGAGAAATAAATTAATATGAAAATAATTTATTGACCCTGATATATTGTGATAAAAGGCCCATGATACATGGAGTAATTATAAAATTGGATCTTATTTGAATTTGCAAATATTTGATGTGTTAATGCATTTTTATATAAAATAGATTCTAGAATGTTTAGTGCAAGATAACAGATTTTTTTTTGCTACCTCCCACAAAAATACTTAAATGGAGAATAAGGATACAACTGTAGCAAACTCACTCTGATATCAGGTTGTAGTTTTTAAGATGGTCAGTCACTTTTTTAACTGATTTTATTATAATTATTCCTTCTTATCCCTACACACTTCATATATTAGACTTATATTGTATATCTGTTCACATCCCTGAGTTTCTTAACACAAGGGAAGTATGTAAGTTAATCAATGAGGACACACAATCATTTCAAATTTATAGGAAAAAGGGGTATGTTTTGTAGTCATTGATGAGAACAGCTTGCCTGCATCATATCTGATAATCTCTAGTTAATGAAAATGAATTCTCCTACATTTATATCTACAGCACAGAATCTGAACTGTGTAATTTATTAAGTGAAGTGATCACATAATATCCTTTATGAAAAATAGTTTCATGTAAAATTTTTTTATTAAAATAAGCTTAAAATGTTTTCAATGATTTACCTTTGGAAGGGGATAATCACTGGGTCAGTAGAAGCAGTTGGACTAATTTACTCCACATCTACTGCTCTTGCATTGTGATTTCTCTGCTTCTGTTTACTCTCTACTTCTATTTTTATGCTTTTTGTTTTATTTATTAATAATTTGCAGTTCTCATTTGAACCTGGTCACAGAGATTTTCCTCTTTGTTATCTGTAGGATGGACGAAAAAGGGAGAGATTTTCAAAATTTTATCATACTAAATTATTATATAAAGAACATAAAATAAAAACTATTTATCTGAAACGTTAATGCATTTCTAAGTCTACCATAACTATTTAAATTTATTTCAGGACTGCTGATGCATGAGTCCAGGTGAGTCAGACATCAGAAGAGCCCTAGAGAAAGCTCCAATCAAAATTTAATGCATAGAATTATGAGTTAAATAAATGGCTGCTGTTTTGAGAGCTGAATTTGGTGTGGTTTGCTGGCAACAAAAACCAATTACTTAAAATATTCTGTGATAATCTATTTTAATGGAGAGGATATTTAAAGTACTATCATATCTGAGGTTCTCTGAACACATGAAAAAGAGAATTTTCAGTTGTCTCTAGAAAGTCATATGCATTTGCTTGTCAAAAATTTCATTTAAGCATGGAAAATTAAATCAACAGTTGAATAAAACCTGGCCCTGAGCCCTGTTGACCTCAGAACACATGTTAATCACTAATGGGCCAGTTTTATTATCTTATTTTGATAAGCACAGATGCCACATTTTTTTATAGACGAGTAGATCATAAATGATGAAAATCTTAAGAGGATTTACTGAAGTTGGTGTGAAAAATCAGCTATATTAAAAACAAAGGCACAGTAAGGATATCGTTCTACACATTTTGTATTTTAAGCTGAACCTCTGATAAAAAATATGCTAGTCTATTTTTGAAGACATCTAATGAAAGATACTGTGTTGCCCATCTGAGCATATATTGAGAGGACATTATTATTGAATTTTAGCCTCAAAATTTAAATTGCTTAAGATACTATGAAGTATTTATAACATACTTAGTTAATTTTCTAAAAAATTACTCAATTGTTCAGCTATAACACTGACACTTTTCACTGAATTACAATTTCACAAATCTACTCAAAATGTCATAGTTTTTATTGTCTCTTCGCTCAGCTTATTCTTTGCCAAGAACATTTGACTTTCCCAAGTTGTTATTATCATGAACATGTTGAGCAAATACAATGTTGGTGATTGATATTTTGAGAGCTAAGAAGAATGTAAGATGTCAAAGGGCAGTAATTGAAAGTTACAAATTAAATGTTTAATGATCCTGTTACTATATGCAGAATAACCTTCAGTAAACCATGACAAATTATCAAAACTCATATGAAATACCAGTACATGATGAAATAAGAAAGTGAGTGTGAAAATTTTTTTACACTGTATATAACAAAAAAGATTTAAATCTATGTTTAGAACTTCAAATTTATAACACATAGAATGCATTAGGTATTTATGTCATATTGACTCTGTGTAAGATACTTATACAGAGAAATTAATAAAGACAGTCAACTTAGACTCTGTCCCAATAATGATTTGGCATTAAAAAAATCCATAAAAAACCCATTTCAAATGATGAATTGAAATGTGACATTTCAATATTTTATGTCAATGTTGTATTTCATGAATGAAGAACTAAGCTATATTTCAAAGATACAGCACATATAAACACTCTTGTAAATTTAGATATGCAAATAAATAACTGCAAAGGCTTTTGATATTTCAATATGCTCAAGTCACATGAAAATATAGATTCCTGCCACTTTTATAGCTAAAGAATAGAAAGTATGATATAGAAAAATTTGCAAAATAAAATAAGAGTTAGATAAGAATTTGCGTGAAAACAAGACAATAATACAATTGCAGTAGTAATTAATAGACGGTGGCAGGAGCTAGAGGGATGAGTGAGGGAATGTGCTGGCAGAGCAGAAACAGCATCTCCCTGAACCATGCATTAACTACTCCGTTTGAGACACAGTGCTCCACAGAGAATCTCAGTGTGTGAATGCACAGGCCAGTACAATGCAACAAGAATGCTAGGTCTTATTTTGGGTTGCCTAAATCTACATGCAACCTAATAAGCTTCATTTAAACTGAGAATTTTTATGTCAGGTCTTTTAAGACCAATTCTACTTGCTAGTTGTCCAGTTAGTTCGTCAGATCATTTGGGGGTCAGAGTAGAAGCAATTTTATTTTGGGGCTTAACAAAACAATGAATCTGGTTTCCTTTACCAATCATTGAAAGATGACTTTTTGATCAGAGTGGTTAGTTTGTTGTATAATGGTGTAATTGCCATCTCTGCATCTGCCCCAAATTATTCTAATTATTCTTCTATCCATAAGTAAATGGACAACGCTTTTATAAATTTAAAAATACTGCAACATAGCAAATACATCAAAGAAAATGATTAGTAATTTTACTACTAAATGTGATCTTATAGACTTATTGGTTTATATTAAAACTTTTGAGCAATTGGATTGGATTAGATATTAAGTGAACCATTTATGTAACACAATGGATTAATAGTATAAAGAACTATGTTTCTCTTTCTACCACATATACTGTACAATTGGAGAAATATATGTAATTAATTAATTATAAAGAGATTTAAATTAGTTTAAACAATGTTGGGGTATCATCTCTTCTCTACCTAAAAAGTTTGTTTCGAAGTCAGTTGTTACCTTGCATTATACTGAAATTTAGATTGTTTCCCTACTAGAAAGGAAGCCTTTTTTAACCAAAATTAACTTTATAGCTCACAGCAATCATTCATTTTCATTTCTTAGCAATAATATAATAATTTAAATCTTTCTAATACTTAAAATATACAGACAATCAAAACAAGAAGATTCTCTATAATAAGGGGCTGTTGTAGCAGATTTGTAACAAGTGGATTTTAAATGTTCAGTTTTATATCCAATATGACTATTTACATCCTAAAAGTAAATCACAGAGAAATATTACAATTGATATAATTATTCATACAATCTTCCCTGAAATTTCTCCAGGTAGCATATCTTTGTGTGTAATTTTTACATTATATTATAAATATTTTGACTGCACAGGTAAATACAGGTCACAATATGACATATACAAGTACTATCTTGATTTAGGCAGGTATTGGCATTTTAAAATTTTGCTATATTTTCCTAATTTTTTTTATTCTGTGCTAGCATTGCAACCAAAGCTTGTATATATTAAGCACATGTTCTACTATTAAGCTATATCCTAGCTTAACATTTCCTTTCAGGATAGATAAATTGCAAAATAGTAAATGAAAGAAGTTAAGTTGAAAAAAACTTATGTGTTTGTATTTAAAATATTTTATCAAGTTTAAGTGCTTTAAGTGTCTTTTTTTTCATTTGTAGAGAATTACTTATTTAGTGTAATTATATACAATTTGGTATTATAAAAATTTATAATCATGGTATGTATCATCAAAGAACTTAAAGAAATTAAAAGGGATGACACCTACAATTAATGGAGCAGAATTTTAAAATCCTAGCTATGCTAGTCATAGATTGTGCAGGCTGGCATGAGGTATAGGAAGCTTCATGAAATTATCATCCTCTGCCTGTTAGGTGAGATTTTGGTTGGGACTAAAAGGAAGGCCAGAGCATAAAAGCATACAGTAGGAGAGGAAGGAACAGTATGAAATACAGGTAGCTTCCAAGACGGGTGTCTTAAGAAGAACTTTTGAAGACATAGGTGCAGGCAAAGATTTCATGAACAAAACCCCAGTCGCATGGGAAATAGTACAAAGAATCAATAACCAGGATCTCATCCTATTAAAAATAAACCTCTTGCACAATAAAGAAATCACCAATAGAGTAAAAAGACAACCCACAGAGTGGGAAGAATTTTAGCCAATTATCCTTCAGACAAAGGATTTTTATCTACAACATATGAAGAATTGAAAAAAATCAATGCCCTAAATCGAAAGACCCAATCCAAAAAATAGGTATCTGAGATAAATACACATTTTCAGATGGGGAAATACAAATGGCAAATAAATATATGAAAAAATGTTCCTCACTAGTCATTTGCAAGATGCAAACTAAAACAACCCTGAGATTTTTTCTCACTCCAGAAAGAATGACTATCATCAAGAATCAATGACAAATGCTAGAAGGGATGTGGGGGAAAGGAACATTTCTCTGTTCTTCATGGAATTGTAGACTGGTGCAGCCACTGTGGATATCAGTATGGAGATGCCTCCAAAAACTAGCATTAGTGGTTCCATTCTACCCAGTTATCCTTCTTCTGGGCATCTTCCTGAAAGAACTAAAGACACCATACCCTAGTGGTATATGCACACCCATGTTAGTAGTAGCACAGTTTGTAATAGTTAAATCTTGGAAGCAACCCACATGCTCATCAACTGAGGAATGGATAAAAAAAGTTGTAATTTTCTTAAACAATGAAGTGCTACTCAGTCATAAAGAGTGGTAAACTTGAGATACATTAGAACATACTGTTAAGTGAAATAAATCAGTGTCACATGTGTGAATTTATTCTCCTTGGTGTGAGAAACTGAAAGGGTAAATGAGAACCAAAATGTACAATATTGTGAAATGACAATAAATTGCTCAAAAGAAAAGAGGAACTAGGATGGGCATAGGAGGAAAGGAAGGGAAGGAAAAGAAAAAAGAATTAAAAAAGATAAAATGGAAATAAAGCTTTGTAATAAGGAAATGAGGAGAAGGGGTTATGAAAAAAGATGAATAAAAACATATTGTACAGTTATAAATTCCCTGTGATGAATATGATCATTATGTATATCTAAAATGTACCAATAAACAAAGATAATAAATTAGGGGCATCCTAGTTTCTCATTGCTGGAACAAAACGCTCAACATTTACATGTTAAAGGAAGAAACGCTTATTTTAGCTCAGTTTATAGAGGTTCCAGCCCATAGTTGGCTGGCTCCAAATCAGGGCTGATGGTGGAGGGCCATCATTGGCAAGAAACCATCCATGGCAAGGCAGGCAGAAAAGCAGAGTAACTGGCTACCATTTTTCACTTTAAATTCCATAAAAATTACAAGTCTCTTGGTTTGTGTTACCCACATTCAGGGAGGAGGTTTCCAATATCTACACCCAGAGCTGTGCTAACCCATTCAGCGGACTGATCCCATTACCTCACCCTTAATCTAGCATCACACAACCATGATCCAGCCCCATTCCCAAATCCACATCTGTGAGAGCATGAAGCTTTGGGAACACATCTATATATAACCCATAACAAGGCATAAGTACTGTGTTTTCTATGAACAGGTAAAAGGAAATGTGAAAATTTAGGGAAAAGAACTACGTATAAATTGCAGAGCTTTGAATTTCACATTAGAAATTGGACCTGATGATGATAAGCAATTGAAAATTCTTTCAGTGATCTTAAGTTTCTCCTTTGAGCATCTTTCCTTCCTTCTCAACAGGGTAATGAGGGTAACTACACAGAAAATGGACTGGCAGTTGCTTAGTCCTGAGCCATTCTTTTTTGATTTGGATCAGTTTATTGCTATTTGCCTCCCTTTTGTTTCCTTCTCTGCTTAAGAACTCTGGTTCTCTTAATAATTTGCTTTTACCTGGATCTTTTCTCTGGTTTAATTCTCCAGCTTCTTTCTTTCCTCCAGTGAAATGATGTATAGGAAGCATTTCTAGGACTTCTCTTCCCTTAGACTGCTGCCCCCTGATTGGTGTCATTAGGTCCTGTGTTTTCCCTTCCCAACATTCTGTATCTAAATATCATTCAACTGACATAATTCTCATTATTGTAACTTCCTTGGGAAAAATTTACTTTTCAAACTCTGAGTTTGCCTAACACTTTAGTTTCACTTGGATAATGAAATTGATAAGCAATGAAGATAATTGCTTTTGTATTTTTAAAATCCTCAAATGTGCATTGCTTAGTGTCACTCTCCCTAATTTTCATAGATTTCATATGACTTTCAGTTAGGCCTTCAATAACTAGTTTGGATACAGTAGTGCATTTATATACAATGATTGCTAAAAACATATTTAAGTCACTGGATTATATATAGCCATTTGCAAAAGCTGAAAGGTAACATATAATTTTCCCATGTAATCATGGTGCACTACAAACATGTACTTAGAGCCAAAAATTAAATTAAAAAAATTATCAAAAACAAAACAAAACAAAACACCAGTCCAAAACTTTGGACTTACATTCCAGTAGCCATATTTCTTTTTACAGGAAAGCAAGAAAAGTCAAGTCAATGGCGACACAATGAATAGTATACTGCTTCACATAGGTAAGACAGTTGCTGTTAAGATTTTGAGAGAAAAGTTACATAAAACCAAATCAAAGTGAAATCTAACTCTTCATCTTGTAAACATTAGGGACTCCCAACAGGATACAGTGAAGTTTAGATTATTACTTTTATTTTATTTCGTGCTATCATTTTTCACTTGTCTTATAGCTATAATTCTTTCTTTTAAATTATGATGCTTACAATAATATGCACAATTGTTCCAATCCTATGAATGTTAACTATTTTGTTCCTAGAACTTACAAATTTGTACCACAATCATCTTAGCTATCCTGAGTGTGTTTATATAATCTTAAATATTTTTTATTTTCCCTTCCTTTTTTTCCCCTCATTTTCCCTGAGATATTATTTTTTCCTCTTTAAGCAGATTCTTATCCTTTCACTGTATTTATTGAGTATTTTTTGTATCTTATGTACTCTTACATTTTTTACACCAGGGAGACTATGATCCGAGGAATTGTTGAAGATCAATGTGTAAAATAACAACCCTAGTTATGCTCCTACCACCTTGTTTTGAAGACCTATATTGTCAGTGTTTTGGGCTCTTTGCTATTGCTATTTTTGTCTTGCTTTGTTTTGTTTTTCTCTCTAATACAGAAAGGATAGGTATACATGTAGAGACTCATGCATGTGTAGAACTTATAAACAGTTTATGAGAATTGATTATGAGCATGATGAAATGAACAGCTGCTTTGAAGAAAAAGAGACACAAAGATACCCAATGCTGATTCTGTAGCATCATGCTGTGAAATCCAGCAATACTATTATTTTTTGTTCAGAGTGATTTTAGTCTGTTTTATATTGTTTAATTTCAACATACATTAAGGTATAGACAGCTATTTTTGAAGAGAACAAGAGACATTATGGCAGCCATTGTTGATTTCCCTATTGTCTGGTTTTGAAGGCCTAAAATGCCTTCATCATCCTGTTCTGATCAGTTTAATAATATTTTGTTTTGTATGCATTCATTGTGTGTGAAGATATGGACAACTATTTAGAAGAAAACAAGAGACAGTATGATAGACAGTGATTATCTCCTGTTGTCTTGCTTTGAAATCTGTTTCATATTGTTTTCTTCTGATCTGCTTTGTTCTGTTTAGTTTTACCCTCTTTAAAGTAAAAATTTAAAAAAGAAATTATGATGCTTTGGAAAGAATTGTAGCTACCCTTAAAAATTTTCAATAAAATACCAGAAAAAAAGGTAAAATTAATTCAAACATTTTAACATTCTTTATTGCAAATATGAAAAGGCAGTTTTATTCCAGGATTTTCTATATTTGTATACAGAGGTTATAACTTAATGATCCATGAAAGAATTTTAACAGAGAAGAGAATCAGCTAAATTATATATTTTTAATTAGTACATTTTTTGGATTATTGTAAAATTTGCAGAACAATAACTATACATTGTTGTATGCCTTTAGTAGTTTATTTTTATGCCATATAAGTGAAGGATATCTAATATTTTTCATCAGAAAAATATAACGTTGGCTTTCACTTGCTAGGGAACTAAACAGAGGCAAATTTTAAAAATAAAACCAATTTTAAAATGAAAGGCATCTGAGTTTCTGACCATGATAGCAGATGTTGCCCAAACCAATACTAACACTGAAAATGCTAAATATTGATTTTAAAAAGTACCTGTGTTTGACAGCCTCATAAAGCTTCTAAACAACTAGAAATAGAAATATCTGGAAAAGAGACAGAGACAGAGAGAGACAGAGAGAATATATTTTTTCAATGATCACTATGTAGTATATGCATTCACATGTATGTGTAGGTAATTTGCAATACAGCAGTAGAAAACAATTACATTAATAAAGTTCAACTTATAACACTTAATACTTATGTAAATTTAGAAAAATCATTTAAATGAACTGATCTTTCCTCATTTATGAAATAAGTTACCTAAAGTAATATTAAGGTATGTTTCGTTTGGTCGTTTAGGATTTAAAAAATTAGATTAATTTTAAAAACTGCTAAATAAAATAACACTTCTAGATGGACTTTTTGTTTTGTTTTGTTTGCTTGTTTGTTTTTTGAGACAGAGTTTTCCTCTGCAGCTCAGGCTGGCCTTGAACTCACTTCATAGACTGGTTTGGCCTGGAATTACCAGTGATCCTCCTTCCCTGACTCCTGAGTTCTGGGACAGTAGGTGTGACCAACCATGCCCAGCCATGACAGATTTGTAAATGCATACCTGTGCACACCTCCAAATTTCCTCTGCTCCAACTAATATGCTCTGAAGGAGTAAGCATACTGCACTTACAATAGTTCGAAATCATCTTGTTACAACCATATACCAATCAAAATAAATGCCTGGAAAATAAAAGCTGACATCTGTCATAAATAAGTGGCACAGTTGTCTTGCTGATTGTCACTGTCAACTCTGTATTAAATGTTCATGTCTCAGAAGTCAGATCTGAACTTTTTAAAGGAAGTTGTATGTGTGTGTGTATATATATATATAATTGCTAAATAATTTATAGATTCCTTTTTATATTATTAATTTTTTGATGTTATGTTTTCCTATTATGTAGAGCTGATGTAGGAAGATATGCTAAATTTTGTAGATACTGTATGGAAACTTTTCTTAAACTCTTATTACTAACATTAATTCTACTGATGATTTTATTGATATTTTTAAGAAAATAAATATATCACTAGGAACTAATGAGTTTTTCACTTTTGTTCTAATTTTTGCATTTATGACTTATTTTTGTTACTCTCCAAGAATGGTGACCTCAGTCTGTACTGCTGTGTTAAATACTTCTGAAGCAGTAAATATCCCTATTTTGTTCTTAATCTTGCAGGCATTTTGTTTAATGATCATCATAAGTCAATCAAATACACATCTTAATTTTGGTTTATAGCATTTTAGAAATTTAGAAAGTTATTTTGCTTAAAGTTTCCTGAAATAGAAAATATTAAATGGTGGTTGAACTACAAAATGTTTTAAAATTTTATTTAAATAATCTTTATGACTTTTTGGTCTACTTCATTGCTAGAAATTGCAATCCATTTGAAAACCATAAGGTACTTTATATTTATTTTTTACTGATTGATATTTAAATAGCTTCCAACATTACAAAAGATACTCCAGTTAGCATATATGTATGTAAATGTTTTGGCTCAGTACTTTTTAGTATATATTTACCTGTATGTGAGAATTCGATTATTTGCAAATTATAAGCCTATTTAATTTAAATACATATTGCCAAATTGCCCTCTAATATTTTTGAACAGTGATAAATTAACAGATATGTAAATATGTACATTGCAACATAATGGGAATATTTTTGCTTTCTTTGGAGATTAATCACTTACAGAGAGAGGAGGAAAAAAAAGAAAGAACCACACAGAGCCTGACCTTACACAAGATGCCTCAAAGTCTGCTCTTGTTCTACAAACATTGGCTTTTCTATGCCTTTCCCTCAATACATTGTCTTCATACTACATTTTTCTTTGCTTTTTTCCCCCATATTGTTATTCCTGTTTAGAAATCTCCTTCCTGGACAATTTAACTATAAGAATCACAAGCAGTTTTAGATTTCCTCTACATCAATTATATTGTTCTTTTCTCTGTAAATGACTCTTGATTTCACTGCATTTATTTGTTTTCTTGACCTGGTTTCTACTTAACTGTGTGTTCTGAGATTCCACCCTTTAAAAAAAAAAAAAATATATATATATATATATATATATATATATATATATATGTTCATACTCATGTCTAGCAGGCTGTAAGGCATATAGCAAATATTGGAATATAGCAAATATTGGAATACAGAAGTAAAGGGTCAAATAAACAAGGAAAACAGAGCAACTAAAAAACAGATTTTTTCTCAGTCTAAAAGTAAAGTTATGAGTTGCCCAAATTGAATTCATTTCATCTCTTAAGTGTCTTTATGATGAGCCCCTTCCCATAGAGTGTAAGTGGTTATGAGTATGTATATATTTTTAAAATTGGGTTTTTATAAAGTCCAAATCAAATAATACTCCTAATAGTTCTTGGAACATTGTTACATAAAAGTAGTTTAAAGAATCAACATCTTTATGCTGAAAATAAGTTTTATTTGGAATATGATTTGGTGTGTTACACTGTTTTAATCTCCAGTCATGACTAGAAATTTGATTATTCACATCTGTGCATTCTATGTGTTTGTATTTTGTAATGTCACTAGATTAATTTACTAAAAGGATCCACATGAATTTATTTTGCATCTATACAATTCTAAACCTTTGTTGTTGCTATCACAGTTGCTTTTACAATGAGAATGGTCAAGATCAGAACAAGTTCATGAGAATCCTAATACTAATAATTCTCTAGAAATCCTTAAGGTTATGTATTAGAATGTCTATATAAATATAGTGAAGACTGTGTTTAAATATTAAA